>NW_021027091.1:1551926-1631971 GCF_004153795.1 Camellia sinensis | reverse complement strand
TAGCAATTCCATGGTCTATGCTGCTATCACCGGCCACAACTTTGTCTGAACCGCTGTGCCAATCACGACCTTGCTGGGTTTATAACAAAAGGAATTGACTGGTGACGACGGATTAGTTGTACCGGTGAGCCTGACTGCCTTTTTACCCTGCCTCAGCAAGGAAAACACTAGCTTGCCTTTGAACTTAATTCTCCTGACCTGCAAAGTCTATCAACACAAATCTGGTGTACCCGAGGGATATTGGAGCCTTCTGAAGCTATGGTTCCAAGGACTACCTAGCAAGAGGAGAAAACAGACAGGCATCTCAGCTGATTTTCAACCAAAACAGATATTGAGCAACAACTGAATGACGCACTCTTTAACTGAATTCTGGCCCAAATTTTGCCCGTAACTGATACCCCCTTAGTAAAACTGATTCCAAAAATACTGATTGCCCGCAGGGGCCTGATCCACAGACTTGGCAACTGATTACATGCCATTCCTGTAGAGGCTTATCTCTAAAAAGCACCATAATCAAGCAGTAAGAGCCAAAACATCCTTCTGTTGGGGTAGGGTTTTCCTTTCCGTATTTTGTTAGGCAAGGGTTTCACTACGCACGGTAGCGGTTTCAAACACCTATAATCGGTGAGAACCTGTCCTAGTTCTGGATGGTCACTGATAGATCCGAATAGGCAACTGGGGTCGAATGGTTACAAAAAGGGTGCCCCGGTAAAAATCGGGTTTGTGTTCCCAGGTCGTGGCAGAATTTGTACTTCAAATTCTAAACTGAATATGTGATAGTTGTGCATTCTCACATGCCATGTTTAGGATAGCCGAGCCTATTCTAGCAACACTTCGTATGCGATGCATTAGGCACTTAACATGGACTTGGATCATGCATGTTTGCTAACGAGTTCTCAGACAATGGTTCCCACTTCAAGAAAGAAGTGATCGACTTGTTGGAGAAATACAATGTGGCTTTTCACAAGTCATCCACATATCGGCCACAATCCAACAGAGCTGTTGAGGCCGCCAATAAGAACATCAAGCATATTCTACAGAAGATAATGGAAACCTACAGGGACTGTCCAGACAAGTTGCCATTTGCTTTCTGGGGCTATAGGACATCAATTCGGACATCTACTGGGGCAACTCCGTATTCTCTAGTTTATGGGATGAAAGCTGTTCTTCCAATTGAAGTTGAGGTTCCGTTGCTGCGAGTTATGGCTGAGTGCTAGATAGCAAAAACGGATTGGCAGCAGAGCAAGTTTGAGGAACTAATGCTGTTCGACGAGAGGAGACTGAAAGCACTGTACCACGTCCAAGGTTATCAACACAGAATTTCCAGGGCTTTCAACAAGAAAGTTAAGTCCAGGAATCTAAAAGAAGGCGATTTGGTTCTCAAAGACAACCGACTCCTATCCATGACCCTAGGGGCAAGTTCAGACCTAATTGGACTGGTCCTTACATCATCAAATCTATCTGGTCAGGAGGATCAATCATCCTCATGGATTTGGATGGCTTGGAGTTCTCACAACCGATCAACATGGGAAAGTTAAAGAAATACTATCCCTGAGTGGCTCGCTAGGTCGAAAACCCGAAAGGGCGACCTAGGCAAAAGTTAGAGCACAAAAAAATTAGAAAAAAGAAAAACTGAGCTCGCAAGGTTGAAAACCCAAAAAGGGTGGCCTTGGCAAAAGTTAGAGCGCAAAAGGAGAGTGTTAATACCCGAGTGAACCCGAACCGAACTACGTAAGCCTTGATTCCCATCTTCCGGATACGTAGGCAACTTCATTCTGAAGTCCCGCTATAAACACTTCCAAATCAATTGTGTCCATGAGATTGTTCTGGTCATCTTTGTCTTTTCTGCGTCCAAGAGTTCGCTTGTGGTCTTCACTATGACAGCTGGTTACAATATAGTGCAGTGCTATGCAGACAAGGGGCAATTTTCCATTACGGTGCAGTGCTCTTCAGACAAGTGACAACTTTTTGTTTGCTGGATTTGGGGTTGTACATCTCAAGGATAGATTCCAAGTATGTCCAGTTGTGATCTTTATCGAAAATGGTTTTGAAAAGTTTTAATAAAAGTTGATTTTGTTCAAATTACTCTTTTTTACAACTCAGACCATTTTGGGACCAAAAGAAAAATTATCAGTGCCTACAACTTTAATTCTTTATTTTCAATACAAAGTTCTTTACCTTTCGACACAAATCAAAGTTGCTTATATTACATTCAAAAGGAAAACTTGAAAGTATAGATTAAAGCAATAAACTTGGGGCATTAATGAGTCAGGTGTTCCTGCGTCCCCTCCCAAAGCTTGTGGAAGCTTCAGATGTTAAAGTAGACCCGGTTTGCGCCTCATCTTCAAGCCAAGCTATGCATTCGCCAGAAAGGGCACAACTAAAATTAAGAGTGGAAGCCAGAAGTTCTCTTCTCCTCCAGGCAGTGGGATATTGAGCTAGTTGTGAACCTCGGATCGAAAATGAAGCCGGGTACTCTACTCCCTCTTTTGGGCAGGTCTGGTCGTGCCAAAACTGATACCTGAACCGGGATGAAAAATAGAAGACACAGTATGTCAAGCCAATCAACTGAATACCAGGTTGTTGAGACATGTTGTAGCTCATATCGGGCAGATTAAACCAGGGGTAATGCCAAGTAATGTCGACAGAAGATCTGTGGCACATCCAATGGCACCACCACCCCTCGTTTGGGAAATCAACTAGCCATTGGCGAAAGAAATAGCCGCACGTTGAATATGCAGGGCAAGAGTCCACTACTTTCAACCTGTCCATGAGCTATATCTAGGAAGGGATGAAAAATAAGAGAGATTAAAGAATAGAGAGATGTATATGGAGAGAAAAGTGAGAAAGGGTTCTTGAGAGAAAAGCAGAGTTTGAAGGCCGAGTGATGTCAGAAACACATGTGAGAAGGGGGGGGGGAAACATTACCTGCAAGAGTAGTAGACTTCTTGCGAACTTGGTTGTCTCCCGGCAATGGAAGGCGTCCAAGCCCATCAATGTCTTGGCTAATGTTAAGCCAATGCAGCTCTTGCCCTCTTTCGAGCCTTGGGCCACTTCAATCAAGCGAATGCTAGACCCGCCAAAACCGGGGGCAAGCAGAAAGTGAGCCAACATACACAAACAAAGGGCATGCTACCCAAAACTCTGCCAGAGATGGTCGCCGGGGTTACCGGTGTCAGAAAATCGATGAATGAGGTTGGGAATATCCAGCTCTTCATTATGAACCAAAGATCAGACATCATGTAGAGTGAGTCCACACACCCTTCCTAAGGCCTGGACATGACCAAAACAGGGCTGGAGAAAGATTTCCTCGTCACGTCAGGAATCCATCAGAACATGGAATTCTTCAATTGCAGGGAATATCTCTTGCCCCCCGAAGCTAAACACATGTGTAACCGAGTTCCAACATCTAGCCGCGACATGAAGGAATGGAAAACACAGTGGGGTAATGTAGACACCCCATTTTTGACCGTCCTCAAGACTTGGACGTCACCGTTTGAATACTCGGTGATTATCCATGTTTGTGTTCGTTTGGAGTTCCCGGAGGTCTCGGCTCGCGTGCCCTGCCTCAGGATCTCCGAACTCAACCGTTTAGTGTCTGGTTTTGCACCAAACACTTGCATCTTGCCTTTGAGAGGCAGGGTAGGGCTTGTAGACCATCCCCACCCACCACCGGCAGTGGCTAGAGGCCACCGGCTGGTTTTTGCTGCCACCGGCAATGTATATTGCCGGCCGGCACTATTTGTTGCCGGTCAGCACTTTTTAGTGCTGGCCGGCACTCTTTTTGGCCAAGATGACATTTTTGGCTGGCCGATTACTGTGCATCTGCTTTTGCAAATATTTTAAGACAGCTGTCTTGCCTTTTTCTGTGTATGGAGGGATCTCCCTCTTATGAAGCTTGTCTTGTAAGCTTTACAAGACAAGAAGTGCCATATAGAGAGGAGAGGCTCTCTTGGCTTAAAAAGGTTAGGGAGTTTAGATATTTTGAGAGCAAAAACAGCCATTGTTAAGCTCTGGTTTTAGGGTTTGAGTTAGATACACTCCCTATATCTCTTTCCCCCTCTTTTGTGCTCTAGGTGTTTTGTGTCTTACTATTGCACACAAACACATAGTGTTTCACCTTCCTCTTGGAACTGAGGTTCTAAGGGACTGATTTTGAAGTTTTGGCATTGGATCCAAGCTAAAGGAGGCCATTGGAGCACCATTTGTGAAGGGATCATCAAGGGTAAGAAACTTACACCTTTATTCCCCATTTTTGCATTGATTTTCTACCTATCTTAGAGCTGTTTTCATGCTTATTGTATAACACAAAAAAGTTCTATTTTAGGGTCCTCTTGATTGTTTATTAAGAGTGGGATTTTGTTGTTTGAGGGATGGATTGACCCCCTTTAGGCTTGAAAGGCCTATTTGGGCCATTTTGTCGCTAGTCCGGGATTTATTGGTGTTGGCGGATTCTTCAACCACTGAATCTTGAGGGTTTAGTGTGAAGATGATCTTGAAGTCCAAGGAAGGAGGGCCACCCCTCTCCTTGTTGTCACGTTGAAAGGGCACGTTTTCTTGGCCATGAGAGAGCATTATGCTTGAGTGTGTGTTTGAATGTTTTAGGTTGTGTTCATGCTTCTACTTTCATAATTACATGATGTTTAAATCGGTTTTGGTACTCCATGCTGCTTAGCATAGTTG
Source organism: Camellia sinensis (assembly GCF_004153795.1). Taxonomy (NCBI): domain Eukaryota; kingdom Viridiplantae; phylum Streptophyta; class Magnoliopsida; order Ericales; family Theaceae; genus Camellia; species Camellia sinensis. The sequence continues at coordinate 1,627,288 of NW_021027091.1, read as the reverse complement.
TTGTAATGGCCTTGTTATGCCCTTAACATGTTTTAGGTTGTTTAGCCTTTGTTGGGAGCTGTTTTAGGCTTAGTCTTGTTGAAGTTTTGTGGCATGTTGCATGTTCTAGGTTGTCCTAGGTGTTGGGTTGATTTTGGCATGCTTGTTATATAGCTCTTTTGTTTTGGGCATTGGTTGGCCTTGGGGTGTTGCATGTTGTAGCATGACTCTTGCATCGATTTGTGATTTGGGGGGTCCCACATGTTAATTTTTCAGTCCCATTTCCATTGCTGTTTGATTGCGTGCATGCCTCTTTAATGCTTTTGGAAGTTGTGTAGAATGCTCCATGTTTTGGTGTTTATGATGCCTTTGTTTTTTGATGTCACTTAGATGCCATCTAAGTAGTCCTTTAGCTTTTGTTTTAACTCTAAACCTTTGATTTTTGGTCCTTTCCTTTTATGCCATGTTTTGGTCTTGTTTAAAGTGATAGTCTGCTCCTGGAGTTTGCTTGACACTTAGATATTTTGTATGCATGTTTGGCTTGATTTATTTGCTTGGTTTGGCACCATGATTAGCATGATTCTCTGCTTAATGTTGCATGCTAATTGTACCATGATTCCCCCTTTCAGTAGTTGCTTTCAGAGTTGTTAATTTATGCTAAGTGTTGGCTTTCAACATATGATGGTGTGCATGTGTATTTGGTCCCTCTTGATAGCACTATGGCTTACTGTTTTAGCCTTATTTAGAGTTGCCTAATTCATGTTTAAGTCCATTTTGCACCCTTGATTGCCATATGTTGCTTGTTTATGCCTGCATAGTTAGTTGCCATGATCATGTTGCATCCTTAGTTTGTATTGTTAGGTTGCTTACATTTTGCATGCATCTTGTCCTTGATTTGGTGAAGGGATTTAGGGGACTTTGGTTTTTTGGTTTGCATTTCATTTGAAATCAAAGTTGCTACTTGTTCTTTGGGTCCGAGATCGAGGCAATTGGCCCCTTTGAGTCTTATCAATGATAGGGACATGTTGGTGCATAATATGCCAGAATTGTGCTGGCCCATGCTTTGCCTTGCCCCTCTGCTGCTGTGGAGTTGCAGGTGTCTGGCAGGAATTTTATTGCCAGCCGGCAAGTATTATAGTGCCGAACCGCAGTCAACGATGGCGGTGGATCTATTTGTGGCCGTGACTGAGTGCTACTGCCGGTGGAAAATTCTGCTTAGGCCGATGAATATTCCCGCAGTGTCTGAGAGGCATCCCTGAACTTTTGGCATTTCAGAGGAGAGAGCAGGGAAACAGAGGCAAACTATGCATGGGTGCGATTCGAGCCAGGTCCCGAGCATGTGTTGCATCTGGCCCTTCGCCCCGAGGCGTTTTCTGTTTCCTTAGCTTAATGTTAATTTGTTAATTAATAATTAATTGTAATATTAATTTTAGCCTTGCGTACGTTAATTAATCTGTAATACTTTATTTGATCCCTTCGAACGTGAGGGCAAATATGTAATAAAGTGATGCAGTCAGTAGTGTGTGTATGTCTTCCAACCTCAAGTCTTTCTTCCTTTTATTTGTACCTGCTTATGATTGGTAGATTAGGGCACGTAGGTTAAATTAGCTACCTATGCAATGCATGCGTCATGTTCATGCATTTGTGCTACATGCATTAGGCTCGGCGTACATCACAGTAACTGCATTGTTGTACTTCAAATCTCTAACTGATATGTGATGATTGTTGCATTTTCAACATGCCATGTTGTAGGATAAGCCGAGCCTATAATCTAGCACACTTGCCATGCGATGTCATTAGGCACTTAACATGGACTTGGATCATGCATGTTTGCCTCAACGAGTTCTATTGTTGTTGCACGAGAGTACGTGTAGTATATTCCGCTTTAGCATATCGCATGAGTGTAAGTTCGCATGTCAGCATAGCTTACATCGTGGCGATGCTTATGGTTATAAACGCCTTGGATGCTTGGGTGAGGTGGATTGGTTGAGTTGAAAGAACTCATTGCAAATCCGTTGTAGCCTACTTGCGAGTTAGCAAATCCAAAAACATTTTCCAAACAAACGGATATGAATGCTTATTTTCCAAATTAGGCAATCAGTCTATACTTGTTTGCTGCGCGCATAACATAGTAATTATAGGATAATAATTGGTTAAAGAACAACATAAAGTTTCAAAACGGATATCACGGTTAGTAGAGGCCGGTCTTTGAACGGGCGAAGAGGGGTGCTCATAGCTGACCTTCCCGATCGTACTCAAGCTCCCGAGCGAGAACAACTCCGGGATGACGGACACGTGGCCTTCGGCACCGAGTCAGGGTTTCCTAAATTTCCCCATTTTAAAAAATATTTAGGTGGCGACTCTGTATCTGGCAAAGCAGTCCATGTTTGGCACTACTTTTTCAAAAATCTGTTTCTCAAAACGATTTGCCAGATTTGGACTCCTTGGTTCAGATTAAGAACCGCGATACAAATAATCGCGAGTCCGAACTGTAGCGTGAGGCCCACGCGGGCGCGTCTATAGGTATGACTTAGCGGGAATAGTGCATTTATCCTGAAACCCCAGAAATTCACTTTTTTCGATCCATCTAAAGTTGCAATCCAAGTTGAGAGTTTTTGGGCGAAGAATGGCTCCATTTGTGGCAAAAACAGAGATGGAATAAAGAAACTACGAAGTCTCAAACTTTTGTAGAAGATAAGGCACTGAGTGGAAGACAGGTGGCAGCAATTTGGAGACTCTCGCATCATTGGCCGACCGACAAGGTAAGGTGGCAAACCGGCCACCTTTAGTAGCCGACCGGCCACTTTTGGTGGCCGACAGTCACCACTAAGTGGCCAATGTGCCCAGCAGAGTTCCTTTGGTCTTCTTTTGTGTTGAGAATGCTGAGAATCTGTGTTTTATTCTACTCTTGATGCATTCAGTTGTCTTGTTTCAGTAGTTTTGTTGAGTCACTTTTATGTTATTTCAATTTGTTTATCGAGTTGTTTTGTTGTTGCTTATCGAGTTGTATATGTTTCGTTTATCGAGTTGTTGTTTTGTTTATCGAGTTGTTGCATTAGTTGTTCATTGAGTTGTTTTACTCTATTTGTTATGTGTTGGTCGGTTCATTACTTGACTAAGCAATTATCAAGACAATGTACAATATTCAATTTCCATCAATCCCGTTTTTGTGTAAAATGGTGCAATGCGATGCTTAGAATATAAAATGTAACACGTTTTCATCAAAAAGTTATTTTCATTCCAATCATGGTTTCTTTTTACAAAAGGGTACAAGTTTTTAAGAAAATAAAACTGTCTAAAGTTGTATAATGTGCTAACACTATTAGCGAAAAGAAACAAAGCGAAAACACATGACTCAGCGACGGCTAACTCAAGCTCTAGAGGCCCTCTTTGTTCTCTTCCTCGGCGGAGTGGACTCTGCAGAGCTATCCTCATCGGCATCACTATTTGAACCCGATGCAGAACCGGAACTGAAGTCGTCGTCCTCTACATCAAAACCTGGCTCAGCCTCATCTCCACTAGCAGAATTTGAGTCAGCATCATCATCTCCGCTCTCGGATGACTCGTCATGCTAATCTCCAGCCTCCTTGGTCTCGCTAGTCTCATCGTTATCGCGTATGATAGGCTCTTGACGTCTCCCTCGGCTGTGTGCCAGAGCCTGTCTCTCTCTCCCTGCTTCTAGAGGGGCCACTGATGGTCCTATTTCTGTCGCCGCCGGCCCTGTTGGTAGATATGTGACTTGAAAAGGCAGTTTGAATATGTCAGTCATAGTATGTATATCAGATGCAAGTATCGTGTGTGGAATGAGTACATGCAAAAGTTAGATATGGTGGGTGAATGCAATGTGCCAGATATGATCTATACATGCAGTGTATCAGTGCAGTGTGGGGAAATGTTCAGTTGAGATGTCATTTTGAGTATGTCAGCAGAAATATGATGACCGAAATGCAAGAAAATTAAAAAATTACCTGAATACCGTGGGAGCCGAGAATCGCCTCCCTTCTCAAGATCATGCCCTTGAATGAGGCCAACATCTCGAGTAACCCTTCAACATACCCTATGGAGGGCTGCAAATGCAAGTTGGAATGATCAGTGTCTGGAATGAATGAATGCCTGAGTATCTGAGCGAGAATGGAAAAAATGAAAGCTCTAGCACATAGTGGAGGTGAATTAGGTGTCCTGACATATCGGTGACCTGGCAATGACGGCTCAATCGGTATCTGATGAGGCTCTCCATAGTACCGCTAGCCTGTCAGCTCGGTCGAAAGCTTTGGCCATCTAAAACTCTGCGTAGCGGGAGGCATTCCTCTAGTCCTGTCCCTTGGTCTTCAGGCCTTGCTCATCGAAGGGGCATCTACTGCTCGGGCCTTGCTTGTTGAAGGGGTGTCGGCTGCCCTCCCTGTATGAGCACGAATACCTATCAAGGGAGGCATGAGGTACGTCTGGATGTAAGTCATATAGTCTCCCTGGTCAAGGAAATTGTCTGCATCTACACCTCATATAAAGTCAATGATCTCCTGAGAGGAGAGACTCTCTGTGGCTCGCATAGATGGTGAAGGTGATATGGGAATCGACTGTAATGGCACACCTAGCGTCTGGCGCAGGAAGCACTCACCTAGGAACCAGGCTCGGCATACTGGTCCCTCAAGCACGAGCCGATAATGAGAAGCGCCCCAAGCGCCGGCAAACTGATATCTGACACCCTCTAGCATTGTCGCCCAGAGTTGCCACGTGATCTGCAGACAGCAAGTGCATAGATCGATTAGTTGCCATTAGATATGCAACGTGAATTGTAGCTAAAAGCAGGAAGAACTGTGAGTTTTGAGTTACCTCTGCTACCTTCACTATATCGAAATACTGGCGAAAAAATGAAAGGGTCTCTCAGGTGCTCAGTTGACGTCTCCCATCATATTGGTGAGAGTATGGCACCCCAGGAGGCATCTTGACCTCCGGCTCTGGGGCAAGCGTCAGAAAATAGGCATACACCCATAGCTGTAAAAAGCAAGAGGGTGACAGTGAGTATACAATGAGTAAACACAAATAATGCGGAAAGCAGAGTATGTGTGCAATGTCCAGAAAATGCAAAATGCAGAGAATACAGAATACGAAGAAAATGCAGAAATTAGACTATGTGTGTGCAGTGTGCGGTGCGTGCGATATACAGAAAGTGCAAAGTAGAAAGCATGGTAGAGAATGTAAAAAAAAAGGAACATCAAGAAGCCTTGCGCATACTACTCGATCTCCTCTACAGTCTCTGGAGCTGTCCCTTTGAACTGGTTTGCCAGCTGTACCGGACCATCCCTGATTAGAAGATAGGTGGGCATGCCCCCAGCAAATAGATCTAGGTGGCCTCCCACTCGCCCATGTCAGTATCATATGGGATTGGCCGGCCTCCTACCTCGATGCCCGTCAGCATAGCAAAATCATATGGGGTCATCGTCATATCTCCCGCGATAGAGAAATGGAAAGAGTTGGTGGTGTTCCACCATCTCTCTACTAGCGTGCCTAGGAGGGACCTGCTCGCCATGAGGTGCGACAGCGCCATACAGAACAAACCAAACCCCGCCTTATCGATGATCTGGCGGACACCATTGAGGAGGTCCATGTACCACTCCCTCGTCGATATAGACCCATATCCCTGGGTAAAACGAGAGTTTACCTATGTTCAGAATGAGCAGAAGAAATACAGTGCGTACATGTATTCAGAATGAACAGATGAAATACAATGCAAAGGTGCGAGCTATACAGGAAATGTGAAGTACATCACGAAAAATGTAAGAATACAGTGCATACCTCGGAGGAGCCATGAGATAAGTGAGACTCTAGCACTCGCAGCAAGAGATCTGCTGGTGCGCCTCGTGCAAATCCGCTCAAATGATGAATTGTATCAGGTGGTAGTACATGCGCCTCGGGACGGTCTCTCCCCGGATCGAAAGGTCAGACTCTAGGTGGTAATGGTATGTACTCGAGATCTCCCTCTATCCTTGGAGAACCTCTATCGTGAGGAATGTCGTTTACCATCTGGAAAGAAGGTGAGAAAGTGGGCAAAAGTGAGCAAAATTGGTCGAAAATGCCAAAAATCAACAAAAGTGAACTCTCGGAGAGAGAAAATGGGAGAAAAATTCAAAGCCCGAGAAAAGGCGCCAAACTCAAGACAAACTTGGAGGAAACACACCTCAAGTGGCGAAAATGGAGAAAAAAAGTCCGAATTTTTTTTTCAATCGGTTCAAAACGGAGGAAATTGAGAGGTTTTAGCGAATCAGCTTCACGTGGGGCGTTGGAAAACGCGTATAAAACACAGATCTAGGAGGAAAAAGTGTCTAGGGAAGACAAGGAAGCAATTTCGGCAATGTGGGTGTAAGCAAATGTGATTTGGAAAGGTGTACTTAAAGATCTCTATGCAAAAAGACCAAAATGGCCCAGATTTGCCACAAGTGGCCGACCGGCCATTTTTTGTGGCCGACGGCCACCTTAAGTGGCCGACAAAATCCTCACGTAGCCGACATGGCTTCAGGGTGGCCGACAGGCTTCTAGTGTTTTCCCGGTGTGTTTTTATGCTGTTTTGTGTCCTCGGTTCTCGAGAAAGTGCAAGAAAAGTTTGCTTCTCAACTCAAAGTGTCTTCGCAGAAGTTTCGAAACATGACTTCGATGCATGACACATCATCAGCCGGCATGAACGAGGTGTATCCTTTTGACAAATATTACAACTCCTCCGGGAGGTAAATCAAAGGTTGCAACTAAATCGGTTCTATTAAGGCACGTTTTTTTTATCGTCGCATAGAACGTGAATTTCTTTATTCAGTATTTTGCGTCAAACATGTTGTTATCCTCACGTTGAACATGCATTTTCGCGATTGACTATCGCATGCATCCTATTGCATAGAATGTGCATTTTTCCGTCTCTTGCATAGAACATGCTTTTGTTATTGCTGCATAGAACATGCTTTTCTAATCTTGTATAGAATGTGCATGCTTACTATATTATGCTTGTGAAGATTCTTTCTTATACATGCATGATATTCTATGTATGGTTCATTCAGAGGGGTTCCAGGTGAGACCGCTTCTGCCCTTTGAACCACTCCTTGTTGGTTAGAAACATTTGGGTACGCCCGGTGTTTACATCGCCTCCTTGTTGGTTAGAAATATTTGGGTATGCTTGGTGTTTACACTACACCCTTGTTGGTTAGAAACATTCGGGTACGCCCGGTGTTTACCCTACACCCTTGTTGGTTAGAAACATTCAGGTACGCCCGGTGTTTACATCGACACTTTGCTTTGGTTAGAAACATTGGGACGTGCTCTGATGTTTATAGCACCCCCCCCGGTTAGAAGCGTTTGGAACGTTTCCGATGCTTATACCACTTTTCTTTGGTTAGAAACATTGGGACGTGCTCTGATGTTTATACCACCTTCCCGATTAGAAGCATTTGGAACGTATTCCGATGTTTATACCACCCTGTTTTGGTTAGAAACATTGGGACGTGCTTTGATGTTTATACCACCCTCCGGTGTTTACACCACTTCCTTTCTCCTCTCGCGTGTGACGCGTTAGGATGTTTTCGGTTAGAAACATTTGGGTACGCCCGGTGTTTACACCATCCACTTCCCCTCTCGTGTACAACGTGTTAGGACGCTTTGGTTAAAAGCATATGGACGGATTCCAATGCTTATACTGCTCTTTGTTTTGGCTACATAATATTTTGGATGCGTTTCAATTGTTATCACTGTTCTCTGTGGTTCGAAACCATAGGGTGTGTCCCTAGGTTCACACCATCTCTCTCCTCGCGTGTGCCACGCATTAGGATCTTGTTTCACGCCTCAGGTGCGCCCGAGAGTTATGTTGTTCTTTGCCTTTCCTGCGTGATGCGTAGTTAAGCTTGCATAATTTTCTTACATCCTTTCTGTATGAAATGTGGTTTGGTTCATGTTTACTTGCTTATGTATAAGTTTGCTGTAGCATTCTTTTGCATAACATTAACATTTAGATGTTTCATTGCAGCCCTCATTGTATAATCATAAGTTATGTTCTGCATCGTGCATATCATTTGCATCTTGTCCCAGAACTACGCTGGTTTGATTCGTTGCAAAGGGATACGCAGGCAGCTTGCGGGTGCAACAATGCTTTGTTTTGTTTGGCTGTTTGTCTGAGTCTTCGGCCTTGTCAAAAATGGGTCGTCTCTGGGCTTTGACCTTCACTCCCGTCATTTCATGGCTTTCGAGTTCTGTCAAAGAGGGGCAACTGTAGACACCCCATTTTTGACTGACCTCAAGACTTGGACGTCATCGTTTGTGCACTCGATGATTGTGCTTGTTTGTGCTTTTTTTGAGCGCCCGAAGTTCTCGGCGGAACGCCTTGTCTGTGAGCCTCTAAACCCATTTTGTTTTGCGCTTGTTTTTGGGCCAAACCTTGTTGCCTCTTGCCTGGAAATGGGAGGGGTCTTGTTGGCCACTTTTTGTTCTTGTCGAAAACTTGAAGTGGCCGACGACCATTTAAAGTGGCCAACGGCCATTTGTTCCATTTTTCAGATATTTGTTTGCCAGCTGTGCCAGTTGTTGTTCACTGAAGTGAATCTCCATACACGTGTATGGAAGGATGAATACAAGCCTAAACCTTGATTTTCTATATATAGGGAATGCTCTCCCCCATTTGGAGAGGTTGGACATTTTGGATCAAAATTTCCTCTCTCTTTTCTTATTTTTTGCCTTATAATTAGATTTCTCTACACTTTTGCACAAGAACCCTTAACCAAACATTCTCACCTTGGAGCCAAGGTTCTTTGAGGTCTAGTTTGAGCTCTTGAGAGAGGTTTGAGCTAGAATTTGTGCCTGTTTTGTGCTGTGCTTGAAGAGGTATAAGACTTACCTTGTAGGCTTTGTTTTGATTACTTGCTTTGCCACTTTTTTGTACTATTTTTGGCCTGGTTTTCAACTACAAAAAACTTTGATTTTTGAGTCTTAACATGATGGTTTGAGGTCATTTTGTGTAAAGGGGTAGTCTACCCTTCTTGTTGCCTAATTGTGAAGCTTTTTGTGCCATCTTTCAAGGCTTTCAAATCAAACTTTTTGGACCTTTAAACCACTAAAATTTAGAGTTATTTCAGTGGTGGAAAACATGTTTTGAAGTCCAAAATGGGAGGGGTAAGCCTCCCCTCCTTGTGTCTCACTTGTATGCCTAGTTAGCATGACATGGTAGCATGTTTTTGTAGCCTAACGTAGCTTATTTCAAGCATGTTCTTGCTATTTTTTTTGGAATGATTTAGCTTTGTTTTGGGCTGCTTTGGTCATATGAGTCTTGTTTTTCATAGTTGTAGTGCAAATGGCTTCACTAGTTTGGTGTTTTAGGCCATTAAAGATACTTTGCTTGAGTTGGTTGCATGTTGTAGTGTCTTTTTACATGTAATTTCAGCATATATAGCTCTGTCACATGCTCATTTGTTTCACTCTTTCTTCGCTTTTTTAGAGTTGCTCTTGAGTCTTGTTCGCAAGCCAACATGTGAGCATGTTTTTCTAGCATTTTGTACTTTAATCTCAGCATGATTTTGCTACTATTTTGACTGGCCTTAGCTCTGTTTTGAGTTGGTTTGGCCCTTTGAGGCTTGTATTGTGTGGTTGTAGTGCAGTCTTTTTCATTAGCTTAATGTTTTATGCTTTCAAGCATGAATTGCATGAGTTGTTTTCATGTTTTAGTGTCATTTTGCACTCCATTTCAACACTGAAATCTATGTGATGTCCCTCTATTCTTCACTCTTTCATTTGTTTTGAAAGTGACTTTGAACCCCTTGTTGGCTTGAGTGTGGAATTGAGACCCTCATGCCTAATGGTTTGATTCCTTCGGGAGTTCATTACCAACAACATGAGGCCTCTTTCATCCTCAAGGTACTTGTGGTTTAAGCCCTCTTTCCATTAGAGGACACTCACCTTTTGGACTAATCAATTAAAGAATAGATTGGTAATCTAAATTGAGTAAACAAAATGAACAAAGTAAAAGGGGCAAGATTAAGCATCTTTGTGTTGCATTGCATGTGTTCGGATTGGACGTTAATCCAAACACGAGAAAAATGGGACGTTTCATACTCAAAGTGATGAAACGCGTCGGTTTTCTTGGTCACCATCACCCTTGATCATGCATGATAGGGTGGTGGTTGTTTTGGTCTTGTTTGTGCATTCATTAAGCTTGTACAAGCTTGGTTCTCTAGCCATCATGCATTGAAAATGCATGGTTGATGGTTCGAAAGCCAAGAGTTACCCTCCTTTGAGTATGTGTGATGATAAGGAGGGCAATAGTACACACATTCCTTGAAAATACATTGCTTTGCCTTTGTTTGCTATCTATTGCAGCAAAAGGAGAAGTCCAGGGGTGGGGTGACTGACCGGCCAGTTTTAGTGGCCGACGGCCACTTGAAATAGCCGATTGGCACTTTTTGTAGCCGACCGGCCACCAGTGAAATTTTGCACAAGTGTGCTCCTGAGTTGGAGCAGAGGCATTCTGGGAGTTGGCACAATTTTCAGTGATCAAACGAATGCAAACAGAGGCCTCCGATGGTAAGGCAGTGACATTTTTGGGTGGAGCAACCGAGCATGCATACCTCCCTCGCCCTTGAGGCAATTTAATTGCTTTAATTAGTTAGCGTAGCTAATTATTCAATTCCAGTGTTGTAATTAATTAGCTTAGATAGTTAATTAGTTAATTGCTTTAAATTAGCTTAGCATAGCTACTTATTTATTCCGATTTGTAATAATTAGTTAACTAGAATAGTTAATTAGTTTTGTTTTGTATTAGCTTAGCTTAATTAGCGTAGCTAGTTAGCTTAATCATTCAGACCCTCCTTCGCGAGGGCATAATGTTGTAATAAGTGTGCGTGCGTGTGTGTGTGTGTATGTCTCCCAACCCCACTTCTTCCTTTTATTTAACAACTTTCGATGGTTATTTTAGGGTCATGTTTTCGATTAGCATACCTTGTGCTCACATGTTTGCATCCATTCATTTGTCTTGCATGCACTGAGGCTTGGCGCATCATTCAAACTGCATTGTCAATTCAATACCTATTTGAATATGTGTTTCAAAGCATGTTATCAAATTGTATCATATGCCATATTAGTAGCCGAGCCTATTGATCGAATTATTGCATGTGTTGCATTAAACACTTAACATAGTCTGGATCATGCATCTTTCTAACTAGCTTTTGTTTTGGCTTGGAGGACTTAGTAAGCTTTTATGCTTTAGTATGCTTGCATGAGTGTGATTGCCTTATTGCCACGTTTAGCATGCTTTCGATGAGGCTATTTTCTTAAATGATTAACTGCATGAATGCCTGTGGATGAAGGCTTGATTGTTTGAATTGGAACGATTCAATGAATGAATGTTTTAAGCCCATTTTGCGAAGTGGCAAATCATATTTTAAGCCCATCATGTTTGATGGCAAATCCGCGTTTTAGCCCACTTGAGGGTGGCAAATTCAAACCATTTTAAAAAACAAACATGAGTTGAAATGTTCCAATTCTTGCGATGTAGTCTATACTTCTATGCGTGCGCATCACATAGTAATGTTAGATTAAGAACGCATGAGGTTTATAAACAACATATCACGATTAGTAGAAGCTGATCTTTGATCGAGCGAGCAGGGGTGCTCATTTCAGGACCTTCCCCTCTCGTACCCAAGTTCCCGAGCCGAGACAAGTTTGGTGATGACGGACACATGGCCTTTGGTACGAGTCAAGGTTTCCTAAATTTTCCCCCAAAACAAAATATCTAGGTGGCGACTCTGTAATCTAGCAAAGTAGTCCAGTTTTGGCATTCTTTGATCTAAAATCAATTTTCCAAAGTGATTTGCCGGATTAGACTCTTTGGTGTTTATCAGTTTCACATTGCACTTGTGAGACTAGATTCAAAACCACGGGTAGAGTCCAAACTGTGAGGCCTTCTTTTCAAACCCCCTTTCTGGAAGGCGGCGACGCGAGAAAAATGCGAGCCCACAATATCATATTGTTTGGGGGTCTGTTTCTTGCCGTATTTTAGTTGGCAAAGTGTGGTGCCTTGACAGAGGTTTCCTCGTCCCTTCCAGTCTGCGCCCAGTAAAGTGTCAAAAGGGGGTCCGTTTCCTGCAGTATCTTAGCCGGCAAAGCGTGACGCCTTGTGATAGGTTCTTCGTTCCCTTCTGGTTTGCGCCCAGTAAAGTATGACCTGAAGAGCACCTCCTTCCAGGTGAGGCATGTAAAGTGTTATGTAGTGTTGGTATTGTTTGCTCTGCCATCTGTGCTGCAAGCCGGTGGAGATGAGATTGGTAGTATGTATTACTTAAGTTATCCCATTTTGGATATATATTTGTGTTGTCGATTTTCGTATTGTGGAGATGAGCTTGGTAGTATGTATTGCTTCTGTTATCTCATTTAAATGTATATATGTGTTAATGGTTTCATACTGGTCACCTTTTTAAATCCTTGGGCCTATGGTCAGGGAAGGATGTAGATATATATGTTGGGATGTAAATGCTTATGGTGTATTGAGAGGTAGGATGGGGATTATGATTTGCATATGGGGTTATATTTTTAGAATGGTGGTTCAAGTGAGATTCTTTTATGTTAACATGAGAAGTTTAATCAAAGAAAGAACGAGACTTTAAAATATTTTCTTTTTAAAGTAATAATGGGAATGTGAAAGAGAAGAATTGAATTCATACCGAAATATGTCAAGAGGAATGTTTTGAGAAAAACACAGTTACATGAGTATATTTTGGATATTAAATGTCACACTACTTATATGGTATGTCTTGATGCATTCATGATCATTTTTATCTATACGTGGTGATTGGTTAGTATATTTAGGATCTCTACTAGGCTTAGTGCTCATCCCATGTGTTGATAAACGTTTTTAGGTACAAGGTTGGAGGAATCGTGTATGACTTGAAGTCTTTTAATTGTTGGCCACAGGGCCTCTTAGTTGTTGATTGTGCGCCATGTATTGTATAAGGGTGAGTCGCTTTGTTTTATTTATTGTTATCCAATGTAAGCCTAGGGGCATTGTACCATGTTTTATTTATGTCATCATTGTTGCCATGAGAGAATGTTATTATTTATTCTTGTTCATGTTCTCAACTAAATGAAATTATTAAAATGGATTTGGTAATGGATTCGAATAATAAAAGTCGAGGCGTGACAACTTGGTATCAGAGCGAGCCAGATCGAATACTTTGGGCTCTTGGGAAGTGGTTTTACCATAGTGGGTTTGCTATGTTTGGTGAGGACGTTGCATATAAATGATTTATGTGTTAGGACTTTATGTGTTGTATTTGTGTGAGCACGAGGTCAAGTTTTCTGGATAATGCTTGTCACCGGTGAACTTACTTTGAGGTTCTATTGGAAGCACGCCTGATCAACTTTGTTTCTGACGGGAATTCCTTGAGAGTTTCAGGGCGAGTAGTTATCTTGTGGGCTTGATTCAATTATGTGATTAAGTCTTTATGTCTCCATGTGATTGAATTATGTGTTTTGGGGCTAAGTGTGTCTTGTAGCTGAGCGGGGGTTAGTGTGTGCCTCAGGCAAGGCTGTTGTGTTGTTTACTAAGTTTTCTTTGGTTTTGATTTTATAGGATGTCTTCTCGAGGGAGTAGAGATCGTGGGAGTAGGAGTGTCGGTAGAGGCACACTTGTTCTATTAGTACCTGTCCCCACAGTGTCGACTATGTGTGAGGAAATTGCACGCAAGATTATGAGAGCGGTGAGAGATGCTCTAGTGCGCAATGAGGAAGATCGTGGGCATAACCTTAAGTTGACTAAGGAGTTTCTTCACTCCAATCCACCTGTGTTTTTAGGGGACCCTAAGCCGTTGGCGGCTGATGATTGGTTAGAACAGATTACCAAGACTCTTGATATGCTCAGAATCGAAGTCGAGGAGTTGAGGGTTGTGTTGGCTGGTTTCCAACTGAAGGGAGACGCTGGTTATTGGTGGAAGTCTGGACAAGTTTCTTGGGGCACTACTTAGGTTGCTTTCACTGAGGCCTTTTTGGAAAAGTATTTTCCTCCTTCCGCTTAGGAAAGATTGAGAAACCAGTTTGTAGAGTTGCGTTAGAAGGATACTCCTTTGGTACAATTTGAGGTGAGATTCGCTAGTTTGTCAAGATTTGCCCCAAAGTTGGTTACAACAGAGGAGCATCGTTGTCTTAAGTTCGAGGGGAAGTTGTGTGATGTTATTTGGGGAAAGATTACCGGGCAATGCATAGAGATTATGACGCCTTGGTAGAGGCAGCGGTTCATGTGGAAACTGTTATCGATAGTGTTGATTGGATGAGGAGGAAGAGTCCATACCGTCAAGTTCGACTGTTCGAAGAGGTAGTAGACCTCGTAAGAATTGGAGGCGGACAAGATCTCAAGCACAGGAACAGTTGATGCTACAAACTACTTTTGTTTCTTCCGACCTGTCCTGTGGAGGGTCTAGTCAGACTCAGGTGTCCTCGAGTCAGTCTTGGAATAGAGGACCACCTTGGTGCTGTAGATGTGTGGTTAGATGGGCCATGTTCGGCGTCGTTGCCCTCTGTGGGAGCAAAGCCAGTTTCAGTAGTCCAAATAGGGACAGTAGTGAGGTTGGAAGTGTGAAGGAGTTTTGAAGCTTTGTAATGTCGTATGATGTTATCTTATGCAAGGCTGCATGCCTATGGATATTGTTTATGCATATGTGTATGTGGTTGTAAACCCCAAATGGTGTAGTTATGTAATTAACTCTGTATTCATTGTTATGTGTTGAAAGATGTTGTAAGGATTCCTAGTTTTATTTTGTCATATTGATGTCTTGGAGAAGCGTGTTGGCTTGTGATGTCTCAGGTTGGTCTCGTATGCCTTGTTAAATGGCAGTGGTGTGTTTTATATTGTGCTTGGTATAATAATAATGTTTTGTTTTGGACTTTGAGTTGTGAGAATAGAGGATTGGTGGTTTGGTTGTATGGTATTCGAAGTTGGTTGACACATAGTCACCTCGGAAATCATTTTTGGTTTGAGCTAATGGTTGTAAGGATGAGGGGTAATTCTGGTTGTACTTTAGGGTGTGGAGACTCGCTTATGGGTGTTGTTTGGTTGGTATAGGTGTGTAGAACCTCTTGAGTTGGGGTAATGTGCTAATGTGTAAATTTTGCAAGCGCTTTTGTGCCATTGAATTATGTTGATTAATATTACTGGTATGGTGTTGGTTTGGAACTTCCGGGATTTAGTAAGCTATTTGCATTGTATTATATCTCTTGGTACTATATTTATTTCTATTCATTGTTGTGATAGAAATGTGTGTATTGAATTGTGGAATCACTGTGGGTGTGATGGTTGTGATTGGGTGATGGCTGAGGCTCACCGCATGTTGTTGAGAAATAAACTGGAAAACGAGTTTGGTTTTATGGCCTTTATGGCATTTCATTTCAATTGAAAATTCTGGGTTTGAAATTTCATGGGGTTGTTTGGAGAAAATGTTTGTAAAAAAAAAAAAAAAATTGGTCCTCTTGGGATTTTGGAACAAAATTTTGTTGGAAAATTGTGTGAGTTTGAATAACTTTTGAGGAAAACGAGGTAAGTGATAAAAGAGTTTTTGAACTAATAAGCAAACTATTGTTTGAACCAGATTATATGATTATTCTGTTCAACCTTGTAATGGTGAATTGCGTTATGGTTCTGTTTTAGTTATTGGTTATGTGCTTAAATCTTGTGGGTTGACATTGATTGTTTTTGGCGGTGCCGAAGAGTTGTCTTCGTAGATCGTGATTTCTTCGTTGATCGTGATTTGTGGATATAGTGTTCTTTGGTGAGAGCTTTTTAAGAGTTTCTGGTTGTGAGTGTGGTTTTTCCTTTAATGTTCGAGTGTGGGGAGCTTGGTTTCTATTTGGTTGGTTGTGTACGGTTGGAACGTGGTTGGCATTTGGGGTGCAGGTTTGTAGCTTGCTTTTCGTGCTTCTTTCGGATACGATAGCCCTATAGTTCGAACTCCCATGGTTCTGAATCTTATTTCACAAGTGTAATGTGAAATAGATAAACACAACTGAGTCCAAATCCGACAATTCTTTTGAAAAATCGATTTTGAATCAAAAATGCCAAAAATAGACTGCATTGCCAGATTACAGAGTCGCCTCTTAAATATTTTTTGAAAAATTTAGGAAACCCGAGACTCGTGCCAATGGCCACTTATCCGTCATCACCAAAGTGTCTTGGCTTGGGAACTTAGGCATGAGAGGGGAGGGTCATGAATTGAGCACCCCACTCACCTAATCAAAAATTGGCCTATACTAATCATGATGTGAATCTTTTGCTCAGTATATGTTCTTGTTCCGATTATTAGGTTAACCTTACTGTGTGATGCACACAAGTATAGACTAATTTTCAAAAGTTGAAACACTTTGATTTTAGGTTTGCTTTGAAAAAGTGTTTTGAATGTGTACCACTTGAAAAAGTGGGCTCATAATACATTAATCAAATCATCCTAACTTAAGCAATTAGCCTTCATCCACAGACATTCAAGAGATATATCACTTAAGCATTTAGCCTCATGATTTTATACTTGATATGGCAACAATCATATGCATGCAATATGCTAAAGCAATAAATGCTCATCTAATACTTCAAGGCAAGCCAAAAGGAATAAAACAATTAGAAAAATGCATGCTTTAATATGCAAGTGACTAATGCAACACATACATAATGCAACTACTAGGCTCAGCTAGTAGCATGGCATGTGAGTCAATTCAAGGCATGAGACAAAGCACGTATTCGAGTAAGGAATTTGAAATTGGCATCGATTAATATGATGGGCCGAAACCTTATATATGTAAGACGAGTGGATGCAAGTCATGGAAAATGCTAATTAAAACATGATGTTTTATGTTATCCATCATAAGCGAGTAAATAAAAGGGAGAAAGAAATGGGGGTTAGAAGACATACACATTATTTCATTTTGTCCCTCATACAAGAGGGTCCGAATGAATGTCATAATTAGGTAATTATTACAATGAATGAATTAACCATACTAACTAATTATTACATATTAGGGTTAAACTAACTAATTAGTTACAACACAAAATTAATCAACTAAGCTATTGCAAGTTCAAAGGAATGAATTAATCTAGGTACAATATACTACCATTAACACACTTTAACGAGTCACGGGGAACGAAGAATCGTTCATGCATGAATGCGAATTTCCACTTGAAAATGCCCTCTATTTGGCTGCCATAATGGTTCTATTTTGCAGTTAGAAAATTAAACTGTTTTCACCCCAGCCTT
This sequence comes from Camellia sinensis, assembly GCF_004153795.1. Taxonomy (NCBI): domain Eukaryota; kingdom Viridiplantae; phylum Streptophyta; class Magnoliopsida; order Ericales; family Theaceae; genus Camellia; species Camellia sinensis. The sequence continues at coordinate 1,610,063 of NW_021027091.1, read as the reverse complement.
TGCTCTGTTCTGCCATGAAAATGGCACTGCTAATCTAAAATAAAGTGACCGGCCAGCCAAGAAAGGTGGTCGGCCGTACAGTGAGGTGGTCGGCTCGCCACTAGTTTTTTCCACTGCCCTACTACAGTAGACATGAAACATAGCACAAACAGATTATTTTCAAGAGATATTTGTCCAACCTGCCTCTCTTTATCATCAAGCAGATCAAAAGAGAGGTAGGCTTGATTCTCAAATCATCAATCGACGCAAACTCATTACATGATGATCTATGACATGAGGGACAAAATCTTAATAAATGATAATAAAAGACTCACAAAACCATCTCCCAATCATAGGATTGGTCAAGGGAAGTGGTAGGCCTTGAATCTTGAACGATTATCATCACTAAGGAGTATGAAATGATTCAAGACTCAATGGGTTCAACTAATGCTTGATTGAACCCAAACTTGATTTTATTGTCTTGTACCATTTTAGTCCAATTTTATTGCCTCTTTTACTTACATTTCCATTCATTAGTCATTTTAGTCCAAGAATGAGAATTAAGTCCACTAAATGGAGAGAAATGTCAAACAAGAAGTTGTTTTGGGCATTAGAGAGATGTAATGCCTTGGTAATGAACCTCCGAAGAGATTAAACCATTGAGCATGGAAGGGTCTGTTCTCAAGCTTAAACAACACTCATTTGAAATAACTCTCAAAAAAATAAAAAGCCAAGAAAGGAGGGAGAGTGCAGAGGTGATTATGTGTGAACATAAGTATGGAAAGCATAAAACAAATGCTATCAACTCAAATATGTTGGTGTCTAAGGCCTAAACCACCAAACTTATGAGGACAATTACACTACAAGCATACTATACAAAGCATAAATAAAATAAATACAACAAAAAAACCCTAAAAATAGCTAAAACAGTGCTGAAATTATCATAGGGAAACTAAAAAAAAGTAAGCTAAACAACGGAGAAATTAAGCTAGTAAACAAGCTTAAGTAGGGGTGGCCAACCCTTCAAGTTTTGGGACTTCAAAACCACTTTTTTAACCTTTGAAAAACTCTGAAAATTAGTAGAAAAAAAGTTGGAAAATAAATGGAAAACACAAGGGCAAAAGCATGAAAAATAAGGTTCAAAGAAGGGTGGTTAACCCCTCAACCTTGGATAGCTTTAAGTCACAAGTTTTAGCCCATAAAAACATTGGAAAAATAGTCCAAAAACAGCAAGTAAAGATAGGGAGGAAGTAGTGCAAAGAAGTTAGAAGTTATACCTCTTGAAGAGGAGTAACACTTTGATTCACAAACCCACAAATCCTCACCCTCAAGTGCTAAAATTCAAGCTTAAGAACCTCAGCAAGGAGCCCTAAAAATTTGGTTTGGGGAGTATAGATAAAGAGTGTATAGGTTGCAAGATTGATAGAGAGAGAGAGAGAGAGAGATATATTCAAGAGTTTTGCACTTCACAAATTTTTCTAACCTAAAAACATAAGTATGGCTCTCTATATATAGAACAACAGGTTGATATCTTCGAAATATCTATATTGAGCCAGCTGGTGCAGTGCATGCATATAGGGAGACAGCTGGTGACAAATATCTGTTTTACCAGAACACCTAGACGACCGACCAGGTGAGGGACGATCGGCCACTAATTTCTGGCAAACCGACCACTAGTTGGCCTGCAGGCCTCTGATTGGTCCGGCTTGGAAAAATTCTCATTTACAAGCGATAAGGGATTCCAAGTCAAACTCAAGATGTGCAACAAGGACTAGTCAAACTCAAAAGAGCGATTTTGTGCAATGTAAAAATTCATCATTGGGTGATCTATTTGAGGCGCCCAAGTCTTAAGGGCTGTAAAAAATGGGGTGTCTATAGTCGCCCCTCTTTGATAGAGCTTGAAGTCATGAAATGACGTGAGTAAATGTCAAAGACAAGAGATGACCCATTTTGACAAGATTGTAAGACTTGGGCAAACAATCAAGACATAAAAGTAAATTGGTTGAACTCGAAACTTGCCTACATATTCCTTTGCAAGGAATCAAACCAGTATAGTTTAGGGGCAGAATGCGATATGAGAAATAAGGTGTAGCTCGGCTTTTCGCGCTCCCTTTCGGAAGAATGAATAGCCCTTACAGTTCGGACTCCACTTGTGTTGGTTCTAATTCTGATTTTACAAGTGCAATGTGAAACAGTGAAAACACAAAAGAGTCCAAATCTGGCAATTTCTTTTGAAAAATCGATGTTTGAATTAAATGCCAAAAATGGCATGCTTTGCTAGATTTCAGAGTCGCCACCTAAATATTTATTTTTGAAAAATTTAGGAAACCCATGACTCGTGCCAAAGGCCATTAGTTCGTTGTTACCAAAGTGTCTTGGTTCGGGAACTTAGGTATAAGAGGAGAATGCCAATAATTGAACACCCTACTCACCCGATCAAAGATCGGCCTCTACAAATCATGATGTGGTTTTTATGTATAGTGTATGCTCTTGTTCTATGTGTAACATACAAGTATAGACTAATTTCATGAAAAGTTGGAACGTTTGATTTCATGTTTGTTTTGAAAAAAATGTTTTGAATATGTATCACTGAAAATGGTGATCTCATATATATATGAATCAAAGTATCCCAATTCAAGTGATTAGCCTTCATCCACAGGCATTCAAACAGGTATATCAAATAAGCAGTTACCCTCATGGTAGGATGTTTCATATGACAGCATTCACACTTATACAATATGCTAAAGCAAAAATGCATGCCTTAATGTCCGAAGGCGAGCCCAAAAAGAAAGCAAATAGTTAGAAAAAAAATGCATGATCCTAATTTAATGACTAATGCAACACATGCAACGTGTAATAAAGGTTCGGCTACTAGTATGGCATGTGAGTCAATTCAAGGCATGTGATAGTGCATGTATGCAAGTAAGGAGTTTGAATTTGACATTTGAATAAGGAGTTTGAATTTGACATTTGAATAATATGATGAGCCGAACTTTTATGCATGTAAACGAATGGATGCAAATCATGGAAAATACTAATTAAACATGATGTCCCTAATCTAACCATCGTAAACTTGTAAATAAAAGGGAAAAAGAATGGGGGTTGGAAGACATACAACATATTACATATTTGTCCTCGCGAAGGAGGGTCCGAATGTCCAAGTGTCCGAACAAATAATTATTACAAAGCCGAATGAATAATAAATGAAAGGGGCTGTCTAATTTATTACAATAATATGCAATGATTGCTCGATGCTCCTCAAGAATTATTCTGTCTGCCTTGCTGGGATTTGTTTTATTTCACCCCTAGTTACTGCTTTCGACCAAAAGTGTATTGTTTTGCAATTTATTGGAGCCTTGCCGACCCCAAAACGCGACTCAGTCGAGTCCCAAATAAATCCAATACTTTGTTTTCATGTGGAAATCTATTTTTTGTACCTGAAGTGAAACAGTGCAGACAGGGTACTCCTAGCCATGTTTGTCTTTTTTTTACCCTTCTCTATCATAAAAATACTCAAGAGAGGGTTGGAATCATCTCAAAAACCATCAATTAGCAAGTTGATTGCTTGATGATCTCAGATACAATTTGGACAACGATCAATAAATGCAATGAATAAACAACCACCCCTCCCTCCTATCATAAAGTGAATTCAAGAAAGGAAGTAGAGACACTTCAAGGTTCATCAAATTATCATGAATTGATGTAAGACAAGCCTTGACACAATAAACTCAGTATAACGTCCGACCGAATTCAATTAATCATATTGGTTCTTTATGTTGGTTGTAATCCAATTTTAACCAATTTTATTAGCCTTTTTTTATATTACCTTTCCATTTCTTTATCTTTTCTCTTGTTTGTGCAAAAGTGATATTTACATCGACTAAGCCCACAACACAATAAAGAGAAACAAGCATCAACTTAACCTAAGAAACAAATCTTATTTTTTTCGGGGGAAATTACAAAGGAAGAGTCAAACTTATTTACAAACGATAAGGGATTCCAAGTCAAACTCAAGATATGCAACAAGGACTAGTCAAACTCAAAAGAGCGATAATGACTTAGAAAAACTCAAACTTGAGTGATAATGACTTGAAATCCAAACTTGATAATAACTGATAATGACACTTTCCCTGATGATTTCCAAGGGTCAATTAGTCCCTTAAAAGTAAACACACTGATGAATATAGAGAAATGAAAAATAAAAGATTGTGCTTTAATATAAGAATATGTATACATTTGGGGTAGTGAACCTCCAAAGAATTTAAACCGTTAAGTATAGAACGTTTTATGCCTTTGGTAGTAAATCCCCTAAGAGATTAAATCAGTAAGCATAGAACGTTGTATACTTTTGGTAATGAATCTCCTAAGCATGAAACGTTTTATGCCTTTGGTAGTGAATCTGCAAAGAGATTCAACCATTAAGCATAAAACGGTTTATACCTTTGGTAATGAACCTCCTAAGTGTAAAACGTTTTATGCTTTTGGTAGTGAATCTCCAAAGAGATTAAACCATTGAGCATAGAGCGTTTTATATCTTTGGTAATGAACCTCCGAAGAGATTAAACCATTAAGCATGGAAGGGTTCCTTTCTTATACTTGAACCACAATCTTAATTTTTCACAACTTTTTAATCGAAATAAGCAAAGAATGGAGGGAGGTTGCAGAGATGATTATGCGAAATTGATTAATTGGTTAGTATAAACAAACTTGATATTTAAAACATAAATCATTGAAATAAATTAAACAGCCCCCTAATAGCATACAATAGTGCTGAAATTAAGCTATAGAAAACGAGCAAAATTAAATAGGATCAAATTAGCAAATAAGTAGAAGGAAGGGTGGCTAACCCCTCCACTTTTACAACTTCAAATCACATAGTTTAGATGTTGAAAAACAGCCCCAAAACAGTGGGAAAAATTAGTGAAAACAAGTGGGAAACACAAGGATTCAAGCTTGGAATAAGGTTCAAAGAAGGGTGATTAACCCCTCCACCTTTCGGCAGCTTTTAATCACAAGTTTCAGCCCTCAAAACAGTCCCAAAACAGTACCAAAATAATATGAAAACACAAGAAAAAGATGAACAAAGATTGAAATGAAAGTAAGGAAGCTTTACCACTTGTAGAGAAGTGTTCAAACTTGATTCCAAAGCACCCTCAAGTTTTAGTATGATTTTCACTTCTCAAAACAAGATCCAAGTTCAAGCTCTTGTATGGTATGGATGGATGGAAGAACAACGAAGAACAAAGATGGTTTCAACTCTTGGATATTGCCTAACACCTTGATATTTCTCTTTGTTGATATTTCTAACTTGATATTTCTCTTTGATAAATGATATTTCTAACTTAATATTGTTTTCTTAACTCTTGATAATGTTTTTTTGTCTCCTTTAAAACATCACTTTGAGCCTTGTATTTATAGGCCTTGAACTGCTGCTCCTCAAAATATCAGCACATTTGGACAGCTTTGAAAAGTCAAAAGGGGCGGCATGACCTCGGTGAGGTTTGATCGGACTTCAGAATCTGCATTCAGGCCCGACTTCAAACAGGAATATCTCCATCACCTGGACTCTGTTTTAGGTGATTCTTGAGTCTAAAATGAAACCCCGGAAGTCCTCTTTCCAATGGAGGTGGTCTCACATATAAATTCTAAGTGTGATAATAGATATGTCTATTTTAGTGAAGGTTTCTCAGTTTTAACCTTATCAGATTTATGCTTAACTTCAAACAACCATATCTCCCTCATCCGGACTCGGTTTGAGGAGATTATTGAGTCTAAAATGAAGCCCCAGAAGTCCTCTTTCCAATGGTGGTGGCCTTACAGCTAAAGTCTAAGTGTAGAAAGATATAAGCCTGATTTAATAAAGGCTGCTCAGTTTTCTCTTAACGATTTTATACCCATCTTCTCCCCAACTAGTTTTCTTCCCTTTCCTCCAATTTTCTTCAACTCCAAACCTTTAACCAAGATGTTTTAAAGATTTTTTTGTTTTCAAAGAGTTCGCCTCCCTTTCATTTATTTCCACATCGTCCTTACTCGGTTTATCAACAAGTGCAGTTTGAAATGAAATGCGAGCCTCGGAACATCGTAGAAGCATTTGGACAAATATTTTGAAAGAGGGTTTTAGTTTAAAATATTTTGGCCAAAATGGGGTGCAAGGTTTGGGATTAGGGCTTGAACCCAAATTTCTTCACTGAGAATTCAAAAGATTCTACACTGTAACTTTCATCATTGGGTGTTCGGAATAAAGCGCCTAAGTCTTACGAGCGGTCAAAATTGGGGTGTCTACATAAGGCGATGCAACAGTTGAGAATACGAACAAGCATACCGCCCAAAAGTTATGAAGATGATATTCAATGCAATGCAACAATTGAAATTAATAAACGAGAAACAAGCTTAACTACGCTTCCGCGTGTAAGAAACAATCCAAACCACACTTCCATGCAGAAAGGTTAACAAGAGACAAGCTAAACTACACTTCCGCATAGAGAGGACCAAAAACAAACCAAACTACACTACTACGTAAAGAGGTGATCCTAACTACACTTCTGCATAAAGAGGACACAAGAACACCCAAACTATACTATCGCGTAGAGATGTGATCCTAACTACACTTCCGCGTAGAGAGGACACAGGAACAACCAAACTACACTACCACGTAGAGAGGTGATCCTAACTACATTTTCACATAAAGAGGACACAAGAACATCCAAACTACACTAGCTCGTAGAGAGGTGAAGAAGCAATCCAAACTACACTACCGCATAGAGAGGTTAACAAGGAACCATCCTAATTACACTTCCACGTAGAGAGGAACAAAAACAACCAAGTTACATTTCCGCGTAGCGAGGGACAAGGCGAGGGACAAGAACAAACTAAGCCACACTTCTGTGTAGCGAGGTTACAGAACAAACCAAACCACACTTCTGCATAGCAAGGGACAAGACCAACCCAAGCCACACTTCCGCGTAGCGAGGTTAAAGAGAGAAAAAAACCAAATCACAATCACGTGACAGGGGTGGATAGAAGAACTAAAAAGCATGACGCATATGAATACGACATAACGCGGCATAACTGATGCGAATACAATGACGATGCATGCTCCTTGCAACCAAGATAGGTATGCAAGTTACGATGCAATGCATGTTCTATGCAACCTAATAGGTATGTGAGTTACGATGCAATGCATGTTCTATGCAACATAATAGGTATGCGAAATTGAAAAGATAAGCAGACAGCAGTGTCCAAAGACACCCTACAACGATCTCCGACTTACTGCTCAGGGGCTCCTCAAAATACTCAAAAAGGATACAACTCGTTCTGACTTGAGATCAGGACACATTCATGCACCGGAGAAACAGCGGGAATTGGAATGGTACAACCGGAATACAATTTTGAGATCTTCGGAATCTGAACCAACTTAAAATACCTAAATTCTTCTTCCTCAGATGAAAATATGATCTTTTATACATAGATTGGACAAGAGGGTAGCAAAAATCAGCTCTGGACCACAAAAGGGACCTGCTGGCCACAAAAAAGGGGACGGCCGGCCAACAGGTGGACGATCGGCCACCTGTGGCAGATTCGGGGGCAAAAAGGGCATTTCGGCTCGGGTCTTTATTAAAACAACACAAGGCTTCACTTTACCACGCACCCACAGAATCGAAAACCCTCCCTCCCTCTCTAGGTGTTTTCTCTCTCTAGATTCGCGCTTTGTACACGTTTCCCAACACCCCATGCAAACTTTATTCGCGAAACACCTTTGGTCCTCTTCACTTTGAACTGTTTGGAATTTGTTTTTGTTGATTTTTTTTGGGTTTTAATCACTTTGGGCTTATTTCCCTCAGGTTTTACTTGGGTCTCACACTTTTTCCCGGGTTTTGACTTTTTCTCTCATTTCCACTCTCCTAAGGTTGACTTTTTTAGGTTTTCTACATTTTTCCTTCGTTTTCTCTAGTTTCACCACCTTTTCACCCACTTTTCCCATGGCGGATGATATCCCACATGATGGCGCCCCTCCTAAGGTACCCGTACTTTCACCTATTGTAGAGGTTGAAGAGCCGGCGATTGACGAGGCCGGCAGGGTAGACAGGACAATGTCGTTGACTTTGAGGCAGAGGAGGTCTTTCCTCCAGGGCCCGAGCTTGAGCTATTGCCATTGTGGTTGAGGCCGTTCGACCTGGCCACCTATCACCGACGTACGCATGCGATGGCCCCCGGAGGCATGCTGCGATTCGAGGACTTTGTTGGCGGCGTGTCAGAGGATGTTTTGTTGAGGGAGCATGCCTCCTACCTGTCTCATGGTGCTGCTGACTTATAAACTTTGCTTTCATGCATTTTGCTCATTTTCCCATTTCAACACTGTCTTTTGTTACTGTCTAGCCATCTGACTCATTATTTCCTTGCCACGGGGTGACTCTCGCTCTTGGAGAGGATACGGGGTGGTGACAGCCAAAGACTGGTGTAGACACCCCATTTTTGACTGACCTTAAGACTCAGACGTCATCGATTGAGCGCTCGATGATCGCGCATGTTTGTGCTCATTTTGAGTTTCCAGAGTTTTTAGTTGAGTGCCTTGCCTCCTGGCCTTGTGGACCATGTCTTGTTGCCCTTGCCTGGAGGGAGAGAGAGGCCTGTAGGCCATGTTTTGTAGTCGTAGACTACTTTTCCCTCTTGCAGGCTAGTTTCTGATTTCTGGAGCCCTCGGCTGAGCGCCTTGTCTCGGAACCTCTTAACGTTCTCCACTTGGCCTGGTTTTTGGACCATGCCTTGTTGCCTTTTCCTAGAGGGAAACAGAGGTCTGTAGACCACCTTTCCTTCTCGTAGACTACTTTTTGTACCCGTAGACTAGTTTTCGGGGCTTCCGGCTGAGTGCCTCGCCTTGCGGACTCTTGTCTTGCTTCCTTTTTGGTTTGGTTTTGAACCAAACCTTCTTATCCCTTGCCTGGAGAGTGGAACGTGGGTGTAGACCAGTTTCTCCCCCTGTAGACCACTTTTCTTCCTTGCCAGCCAGTTTTCTGGTCGGCCAGCTAGGGTGGGTGGTCTGTAGACCACCTAAAGTGGTCGGCAGCCATGCCATCACCTTCCTCTCTTTGTGCAGACCACCTTTCCCCCTTTGCCGACCACTTTTTCTCCCTATAGACCACCTTTTCTGGTCGGTTGACTAGTGGGAGTGGTCGGTCGACCACTTTAACTGGTCGGCAGCTTTCCTGCACTTTCTGTAGATATTTTCCATGCCAGCTGTGCCACCTGTTGAGCACAGAAAGCATCCTCCATACACGTGTATGGAGGGATTGCACCAAGCTTCTACCTTGTTCAACAAGCTTGAAGCTTGGAATTCTATAAAAGGGAGCCTCCTCCCTCTTGTCTCAGGCTCAGAAAAATTGGTTATGGAAAGCACTTAAGTATACGCAAGACTGCTGGAAGTTAACAGTTTAAGTGTGGGTGATATTTTGAATAAAGCTATGATATAATGTAGGATAAAGCTTTGCTTTGTTTTTTTTTGGAAAAATAATTGATCAAGCATGAATAATTACCCAATAGTTCTGTATCAAGTATTATCTTTCTTTTGACGACATTCTTGAAAGGTCCTTTCGTGCTAGGGGACGTTAAGCTTATGTAGGACCCTTGTTGAGAATTATGTTTGCCACTGACGGTCTTGTACGGGTGGATTATGTTTTGCCACTGACAATTTTCCAACTGGGTTATCTAACCGATTTTGGATCGGTTACAGACGGTCATGAACAGGTGTGCTTCGAATCCGAGGCGATTAGTCCTGTGTTTCGCCGGAACCGTCATCCTTGTATCAGGTAGATGTTAATAAACATCCTGAGAATCTTTGATTTGAAATATGGTTCTCCTTGTGTTACCGTACTTAAAAGTAAAGTTATGAAGAATTAATGAAATTGATTGGGATTCTTATTCCCATCATTCTGATCTTGTAAAGAATTAGTATATATGGTTTGAATCCATATAACGATATGACTCCGACATGTTTTTGGAACCTTGTTTGGTAAGTTCTGATATCTGATTCAATTATGCATAACCGGATTTGAAACTAGTCATGTAATTGATTTCTTTTGGGCACTATATAATCTTCATTGATGACTCGTCTCTGTGATTTACATATGAGCTACTAAGATTGGGTTGATCTAATTATGAACATGATAAAGAACATTGCCATTGTTTTGATGGCAATTGAAATTGTGCCCCAGGAACACACGAAGTATGTGCTTCAGGAAATGATATTTATTATGTCCCTCTATTTGAGAATTGTATGTTTCTGTATCTCAGAGTTGATGCTGTGAAATGTGTTGATAGGAAAATGTTAAGATTATAAATCCTGCCTACTGAAAATTTTATGTCTTAAGTATTCTGAAATAAACTCTTGTGGTCTTATCTTATTGGTACATGACCCTGTGAAATAAATACATAGAGTTGTTTGTCTTACTCCACATGCCTGAAATAGATGGTGAAAATACTAATTGGATAAAATGATGAGATGCTTATTATGTTAAGGACTTTTGACTAATTGTGATAAATATTGGATTTCCCTATGCATGGTTCGAACGGAGAAATTAATTGAACATCTGTAACAGAATTAAATAAGCGTGTGAGACTGAGTTTTTTTTTAATCTGTTACATAATAGAACAAGTTTGAGGGACCAAACTTATTTAAGGGGGGGAGAGTGTAATGACCCGATCTTCGTACATGTTTTCTGATATACTTTCAGTCCCTTATTTTGTGCATTTAAATGCTTCATGTAGAGTTTCATGAGAGGTTTTTTTTTTTTTTTTTTTTTTTAAACATAATAGAACAAGTTTGAGGGACCAAACTTTTTTAAGGAGGGGAGAGTGTAATGACCCGACCCTCGTATATGTTTTCTTATATACTTTCAGTCCCTTATTTTGTGTATTTAAATGCTTCATGTAGAGTTTCATGAGAAATTAAGTTTAAACACATGGATGTTATGATTTGAAATCTATATCTGTTTAGTAAGGAAAGCATTCGTCACAATTGGATCAGAAATTGAGAGCCTTAGAGGCTTGATAATCCGAAATTAATTTTATATTTGAGCTCAACATAATTTTTAGGTAATAATAAGCATTTTTGGGAAATTTCAATTTGGAATGATTAAACTGATTAAATTTTGTCCTATTCACTTTATATATATATGTATATGCTTAAGCCATTTGACTCATGAACCTTAAAAACAAAAACACTTCCTGAGAGGGTTAAAAAAAGGGGGGGAGGGGAATTAGGGAGAAAAAGAAAAGAAAAGTCTTTCAAGGAAGGAATTGGGGAAGATTTAGAGGATTGTGGAGAATTTGACTCAAGGTAAGACCTCTTTCTCTTTGAAAAAAAAAAAGAAGAAATTCCTTTATGTTGTTGTGCTAAATGATTTATGGAGTTATTATCTTTTGTGTTGAATTGATTTGGAGTTGTATTGAGTGATAATTCATCTTATTTCCTCAATTATCAAACTTGAACCCATCTATATGGATATATGGTTGCTTATATGTGTGTATGTGTAAGGAATTGGAAGCATGGTGGAATTGGGTCATGTTCATAAGTTTTAAAGATCAAAGATCCAAGTTATGTTGAGATTGATATATGTTATGATGTCTATTTACATGTTTTTGAACCATATCCTAACCATTAAAGAACCTATTTTGAGCCTTGAAAAAGAGTACCAAAAATTGGATTTTTGTTGAATTTTCGAACTGCTTTCTGCTAGAATCGCCACACATGCGGGGCTTCTTGTTGCACGTGCAGGAAGCACTGCCGTACGTGCGGGGCTCACAGCCGCACGTGCGGCCCAAACTGTAAAAATTCGTTCGCTCTGTTTTACGTGCTTAACCCTCTGGTATTTTTGAAATTCATGTTTGAAGTTTCTAAGATGCTTGTAAATTCGTTTGAAGTGAAATGATGCAGGAAATGAATTAAGAAAGAAAAGAACTAATGTCTAAGTTATGTATGTGTACAGGGCACATTCCAAGAGGGACAAGCACTCCGTTGTAGCACTGTGAGTAGTAGTACGGTAGTCGTATGTTCAATTATCGTTAATGATTCTTAATGTTAACATTCTGTACCTTGTAAGTAATTATGTTAACAATATGTTGATTGGAAAATCTAAAGGTATTATTCCGCAGTACATTTTATTTACTGTTGATAAAGAATACTAACGTTATTTGCAAGATTGCTATAGAGATTCATGACGAACCAAGGGTACGTATAAGAACTATGAAACCATGGTATTCACGTATCTCTGATATCATTCAATCTGTACAATGTGCTTATTTTTTGTTAATAATTATTAGGAATGTCCTGTTAGACTTAAGTTAACTATGTTAACTCATGTGAATGATGTAACGGTTACCATTAGTACTCTGTTAATTACAAGTCAACTATGTTAACCTATATAAACGATCAAACAAAGGTGTATGCTTCTATATGCTACTGATTAATAGATCAAGTGAACTACGCCATTTCTTAATGAATAAAAAGGAATTATGTTCATTCTTGAAAAATGGATTTTGAGTAAAGATGAGAGCCTACTGTTTTGTTGTTCATAGGCCACAGGCCAATCAATTATAGGTTATTAAGTGTAGACACCTTCGAAGAATCAGAATAATTGGAAGGCTATGTGTATTCATGTGAATTGGAAGTTATTCAGAAACCACGACATAAGTGCAAAAGTTTAACATTAGTGTGTGACCCTCATGAAAATGTGAATTATTCTATCTTTGTTAAGTATACAATAATAACGTGATATGACAAGAAATGCCTTATATTCTAACATGTACGGTTTGAATCACTAAATGATTGTCCATTTAGATAAAGGTATTCAAGGCATCCTTAGCACAAGGCCCTTACCCGGGGGTAATAATTTAGTGGGTCACGTATGTTACAAGTTTACGTCTGTTACAAGTTTAAGTATGTTTATGTTACAAGTTTACATATGTTACAAGTTCATGTATATTACAAGTTCAAGTATGTTACAAGTTCTCAGTACCGGGGGACTCCTTTATAGAACTAACAAGAATGCGTTATATTGATTTGTTAGCAATATTGAAATGCCAAGCATAGTCAAGTATGAATTCGGATTGCTATTTATGATTCAAGCAGAATGCGCATGTATGAATTTGTTTTCGTTTATGGTATGACATGATATGTATGGTTTGGTCTGTAAAACCTATTAATTCCTGGGATGGAACAAAGTGCTACTTGGAACTAAGAGCTATGTTGTGAACCACCTCTAGAGTCCATGTGAGACACCTCTTGAATCAATCCATATATGAACTAGGCTTAAAGCCAATATGGGCCTATGGCCATTCTGTATAATCTATTAGGCCAAAGGCCATCCTGTGTTTCTGGTATGTAGCAAAGTGCTAAACGGAACTAAGTGCTGCAGTGCGAGCTACCTCTAGAATCCGTACGAGCCACCTCTTGAGTTCATACATATGTGAAAGCTATGAGGCCTATGGCCATTCCGTATAAGTTGTTATGATATGAAACAAAGTGCTACACGGAACTAAGTGCTACGATGTGAGTCATCGCTAGAATCTGTGTGAGACACCTCTTGAATTCATACAAATATGTACAAGGGCTATATGCCAACATGTTTACGGGCTTCATGCCATATATTCAAAGGCTATATACCAACACGTTTACAAGTTTAATGCTACTATATTCAAGGGCTTTATGCCACTCTGTTCAAGAGCTTAAAACCATTATGTTCCAAGATATTATGTTTCAAGACTGGGCCTAAGGCCGTTTTGAAACTAAATTAACCTAAGTTATGTATGCATTGATATGTATTATAATTCAAGTTGAGCATTGCATCGTTTATGTACTATTATTCACCGAGCCTGGCTCACTCTGTGTTATGTCTGTTTCTGTAGGTAACCAACCAGGTGGTCAGTCCTAGCCATGACACCCGTTTTCTTTTGTCAACCTTCGTGGTTCCAGGCACGGCATGAGAACATTTATTTTGTAAAATCTGTTAAGATGTTGGCTTACTTTTGATTGTCCACCCAGGGTTGAATGTATAAAACTTCAATGCTTTTTGTATGTGCCTAATTATAGGGCTGAGACTATATATGTAGTTGTATACAACCGATGCTCCGGGATATAGTTTGGACTTTACCTATCTACTATGATGCATGTGATGTATGAGATCCTGGCATGTAGGAGTAGCTCAATGGAGTTTATATGTATCATTATTTTCATATTATGTGCTTCCGATAAGGCCCCATATGTTATATACAACAGGTTAAATGTTCGTTTTCGAACGGGTCATGCCCAAACTTTTAGGGGCGCGTTGGAGGCCGTGACAGGTAGAAAGTGTGTTTTGAGGTTCAAAATGAGAGGGGGTCATCCCTCTCCTTGTGTCTTGGTTGCTTGCCTTGTTGGCCTCATGTTTGAGCTTGTTATTTTAGCATGTGTTGGCTTAGTCTCAGCCCATTTTTAGCCCTATTTCAGCATGGCATACCTCTGTTTTGGCTTGGTTGGATCACCTCATGCATGCTTTTTATACTTGTAGTGCAATTCCACTAATTAGCTTAACATGCATCATACTTTGGACCATCATTCTAGCATGTTTTTGGCTCCACTCCAGCAAGCTTATACTCGCTTAAGCTCTGTTTTAAGTGTTTTTGGTCATGCATGCCTTGCTTTGTATAGCCATAGTTCAATCTTGCTCACTAGCTTTGTGTTTTGAGTTCACTAGCATGCATTGCTTGGGCTATTTGCATGATTTAGCATCATTTAATACATGATTTCAGAGCATGTTTCATGTTCATACACTCACATGTGTCACTCTTTCAATGCTTTTGGAAGGTTGTGCTTTATGCCTTAAATATGAGCCAATATGTATGCCATCTTGTCTAAGCATTTGGGCTACCATATCAGTGTATTTCTGGTGTTATTTTGCCATGATACAACTCTGTTTTTGGCTGGTTTGGCCACTTGTGGTTTGCATCTTGTACTTGTAGAGCAAATCTCACTTACTAGCCTTGCATGTTTGTTGTTTTAGCTCACTATCCTAGCATGTGTTGGCACTACTACAACATGTTTTTGGCCTTGATTTGACATGCTCTAGGACTGTTTTGGATTGTCTTGGCCATATAGTTCATGTTTTGCATAGCCGTAGTGCAATGGCCTTGACTAGCCTTGTGTTTTGATGCCTCTAGCATGCTTTGTTTGAGATGTTTGCTTTCCATGACATCATTTAACATGTTATATCAGAGCATATAGCATTGCCATATTCTCACTTCTTTCACTCTTTGAGTACTTTTAAGAGTTGTGCCTTTGTGCCTTGATTATGGGCCAATGCGTATGCATGCTTGTCTAGGCTTTTGAGTTCCCATCCTAACATGTTTTGGTCTTTGTTTTGACCTAATTGAGCTTTGCCTATGGCCGGTTCAATCATTTGTGCCATGTATTGCATGCCTCTTGTGTAGTACCCTTTAGTAGCCTTGTGCCTTAGGCCTTCTAGCATGCTTTATTTGTGGTGTTTATGTGATATGACATCATCTCCTGCATGATTTCAGAGCATATAGCCTTCCTAAACTCTCATGTTTATCACTTTTTAATTGTGTTTGAGAGTTGAACATTGTGCCTTGTTTGTGGCTTAACATGTATAGATGCTTGTCTAGTCCATTGAGCTTCAATTCCAACACGCTTAGGCCTTTGTCTTTTCATGCATGAGGTCTATTTGGGGCTGGCTTGGTCCATGGGGTATTGCATTACATAGTCCTTGTGTTGTATCCTTCACTAGCTTTCATGCTTTAGGACTCTAACTTGACATGTTCATGTTGTTTGGAATGTTGTTACATTGGATTGTGTTGGGATTGAACATTAATCCAAACATGAGAAACGAGGGATGTTTCATATTGGAAGTGATGAAACGTGACTCATTTCTCGGTCGCTGACCCTCTTGATCATGCATGATAGAGGTTAAGGCCCTTACGTGTTATTTGTTCATTCGTTGACATTGAATTGTGCAAACTTGGCTTCTTGGCCATTGTGCATTGCGATGCTTGGTTGGTGGCCCGAGAGTCGAGTACCGCACTCCCTTGAGCTTGAAAAATGATATAGAGGGTGGTTGTGCACACATACCTTGCAAATACACTGCTGCACCCCTTCTTGTTCTCTGTTGCAGCAAATTGGAGCTTGGCAGAAATTTATGGTTGGCAGACCAGAAAAAGTAGCTGGCCAACCACTTTTTCTGGTCTACAGCAAACTTAAATGGTCTACAGGTGGTCTACAACACCATTTTCTAGTCGGCAGCCTTCCAGGAGGTCCCTGCGTTGGAGTAGAAGCAATTTGGAAGTTTGGGAAGTGTTCTGAAATCAAATACAAACAGAGGCAATTCGGGGCATAGTAATGGATTTCCGAGCGAAGTGACCGAGCATGCATGCACCCCTCGCCCCGAGGCTCCTTTTAACTGCTTTGCTTAGCTGGTTGACTATTTGGTTGTGTACTTAAGTAGTTAATGCACTTAGCTGTTCATTTGTGTTTGTAATTAGTTAACTTGTTAGTTAATTAGTTTCGTTTTTGTAATAGTTAGCTTACTGTAGCTTAGCTTATTATTATTCAGACCCTCTGTCGAGTGGGAAAATTTTGTAATAAGTGTGCGTGTGTATGATGCATGTCTTCCAACCCCATTTCATTCTCCCTTTTACTTATCAGCTTTTGATGGTTAGTTTTTGGGCATGTTTCAATTAGCATACTTATGCTTCGCATGTTTGCATTCATTCATCTGTCTTGCATGCACCGGGCTCGGCACATCATTCAAACTGCATTGTATTTCAATACACTTTCTTGAATACTTGTTTCAAAGCATGTTATCAAGTGTTGCATTCATATGCCATTCTAGATAGCCGAGCCTATTTTAGTTGCATTTTTGCATGTGTTGCATTACGTATCTTACCATAGTTAGGATTCATGCATGACTTCTAACTAGCTTCTTTTTTTGGCTCGGAGTACACTGTGAGTATTTATGTTTTAGCATACTTGCATGTGTGTGAGTGTTGTCATGATAGAATGCTTGCCATGAGGCTGTTTGCTTAACTGCTATAACTGTCTGAATGCCTGTGGATGAAGGCTTCATTGCTTGAATTGGAACAATTCATCAAAATGTGCATTTTAAGCCCACTTGAGAGTGGCAAATCATGTTTTCTAGGCCCACTTGAGGGTGGCAAATCCGCGTCTTAGCCTACTTGCAAGTAGCAACATCAAACCATTTTCAAAAAACAAACATGAGATGTTTTGTTCCAACTTGAGTGATTGAGTCTATACTTGTATGTTGTGCGCATCACATAGTAAGTTAAGCAAATAACCGGAATAAGAATGCATGTGTTTTCAAAAACAACATATCATGTTAGTAAAGGCCGATCTTTGATCGGGCGAGCGGGGGTGCTCATTTCAAGACTTTCCCCTCTCGTACCCAAGTTCCCGAGCCGAGGTAACTTTGGTGATGACGGACACGTGGCCTTAGGCACGAGTCAGGGTTTCCTAAATTTCCCAAAACAAAATATTTAGGTGGCGACTCTAAAATCTGGCAAAGTAGTCCATGTTTGGCCTTTTTTTATTGAAATTGATTTTCCAAAACGATTTGTCGGATTTGGACTCTTGGTGATTTATTAGTCTTACATTGCACTTTGTGAGATTAGATTCAGAATAGTGACAGGAGTCTGAACTGTAGTAGCTAGAACCACAATTCGTGCCCTCACGCGTGGAGTGGAGTTCGGGCGGTCTACTGTTTTTGGCGACTCTGCTGGGGACTTAGAGAATGTGACTCGAACTCATGTTATGTTGTTTTGTCTATAGTTATGTGTTTCTTTGCATTGCATTTGCATTGGTGCGCCTAGGACACCGTGTTTACCGTCTGCTATTTTTGAACGGTTTACCGAAGGTTGCGTGCCATAAGGCTGACCGGTTACGGGCTCTGCCACGATGGGAACACAAACCTCGATTTTTACCGAGGCACCCTTTTTGACCATTCGACCTAGTACATATCGGAATCCATAGTGTTCATTCCAAACTAGGACAGGTTGCTTACCTGATTGTAGGTTGTTTTAAACCGCTGCGTGCGTAGTGAAACCCTAGCTCCTGACAAGATAGGACAGGGAAACCCTACCCCTCCATAGTGGTGTTTTGGCTCTTACTTGCTTGATATGTGCTGTCAGAGTGTGTCTCTATAGGTTGTATGTATCAGTTTACAAGTCTGGGTATCAGTATCAGTATTTGGGAAATCAATTTTACTTGAGGGTATCAGATTTGAGGCAGTGAATTAGGAACAGTGATCAGTGTTGAGAACAGTGTGTTCAGCTTACAAATGCCAACTGTGTGTTGTCTTTATTTTAAGCCGAAGTGCTGTCCGTTTTTCGGCTTATTGTTTCCTTATTTTGCTTTATTTATCTTTTTACAAGGTAGTTTAGCACAATTGCTTCCAACCAGACAGATATTCCCCAAGCACTCTGGATTAGAGGTCAAAGACTTCATCGATTTGAGGATCGGATTGACGGACAAGTAGTGTTCTTTTCATTACCCCCGGTTACTAGACAGAGGTTAGTTAGGCGCAGTTCATCAGTACAGCGGTTGCTAGATCAACGGTCTTTATCCACGCCACCAGTGTGTAGTCGGGCTGAGGTTTCCGTTTCTACAGCAGAGAGAGATACACCTGTTGTTCAGTTAGATTAGCACCTTATGGCCGGTATGGAGGAGATGATGCGTCAGCTCCAAGAAACTATGCAAGCCATGCAGCGGGATGGCCCACCAGGCAGAGGCTGCTGCACGTCAAGCAGAAATAGTGGCTCAGCAGGTAGAGTTAATCGCCAGGCTACAGTAGCAACAAGCACAACAAGCTGGAGCGTCTGCTTCGCATCCACCCCCACCCCCACCTAGAGTTCCAACACTCGAGGATACTGCAAACATTCAGGAAAATATGGACGTCCCAACGGGGCTAGTTCTACTCCCAATCCAACCTCAGCTGTCCAAAGCACCAACTATTCCAGTGGATACACCGTTTGAATTTGAGGTGGATCCAACAGCGCTGAAAGCGAGCAAGTTAGAAAAGCTGTTCAAAAAAGCTCAAGGCATTAATTCCATACCAGACATAGAAGATAGAAACACCGATTCGGCGGTGACTTTGCCGGACCGGTTCAAGATGCTGCATATAGACCGTTTTGACGGTTCTGGGGACCCATGGTACATCTGCGATTGTTCTCAGATATCCTAAGGCCAATAGGCGTCTCCAGATTACAAAAGCTTTCCCTCTTCGGCCGGACCTTGTCAGGTGTTGCGGCTATTTGGTATGCAAAGCTGGAGGACTCTGTCAAGAGAAGCTGGAAGGAGATGGCTGAGGCCTTTATAGCTCAATACTCCTACAACACGTAGATCAAGATCACAACTCACGATCTTGAGACAACCAGACAGGAGCCCAATGAGGGCTTCTCTGATTTTGTAACCCGTTGGACGGCCAAAGCTTCTATGATGACCACCAGGCTGGTCAAGAAGGATCAGATACGAATGGTTGTGCGCAACCTCTAACCTAAGCTAATACAAAAAATGATCGTTGTACCCCTTCTCACCTTTGCGGGTTTACATGAGATTGGAGTACAGATTGAGGATGCTATGAAACAGGGTCTGATTGACCACGAGAGAGAACAGCCCAAGACGGCATTTACACGTAGTTCGAATGCAGGCACGAGTAGTGCTACAGCTGCCAGACCTTCCGATGTGGGCATGGTCAGTACCACCACTTCAAAAACAGCCAATCCCTTTGCTGGTACTTCCACTTCAAACCCCCAAACTTTGAATTATCTACCCCAAGGAAAAAGGGTTTTCACCCCACTGTATATGCCTTTGTCCAAAGCTCTGGGAGTCCTACTCAAGAAAGGACATCTAAAACCATTAGAACAACGGCCTCTACCCGATCCTCTCCCTCTAAAGCATGACCCAACTAAATACTGTGCCTTTCATCAACAACACAGTCACGACACCGACCAGTGCTTCAAGTTGCATCATGAGATCCAGGATCTCATTGACAATAAGGTAATTGCACCACCACAAAAGCCAAATGTCATCGCCAATCCTCTCCCCCCACATAATCAAAACCGTCCCCCTAGGCAGGTAAACATCATCCAGTCAACAGCCATTCCATATGACCTAAGCATATATATCACACCCTCCCACCTACCCAAGCCTGAGGTGTTCGTTCTAGACAGCACGGACTTGTGCATGTTGAGCATCTCCTAAACCCAACCTGAACCGGTGGTGGTGACTGTCGAAGGAAGAACTGAGATGACTTTGGAGGTAGATGGGAATGTTGATTCAGAACCTGAGGGGTCTGGGAGCTTTACGTACAACCCAAGTGATTATATCACATCAATAGATCAGGCTAAGCTGAGAGTAGAGTTGCCGGTTAGGGCAGAGATTTGTGTGGTTCGAGAGGATGGACCTAGTCAAGGGCTAGATGACCTAGCAGAGTTGGAGGAGGATATCGCGAATCTGTAATTCTTCTATGAACAGGATCCGGGGGACATGACTGTCAACTGGTTTGATTTGGATGGATCGGCAGAGAATACGAGGTGGCCCAGTGACGAGCCAGATGTTGTTGATCAGCCTCAGCCAGAACAGGGACCATCAGAAACAGGAATATCAGCAGTGGCCGGAATGGCCGAGAATCAAAAGAAATCACCAGAGAGCACCGGTGCAAAGAATTCTGCTCGGGATTCGGGCAGTTTGAGTACAGTAGGCACTGAACAGGAGGCTACATTGAACCGTCTTGAGCAAGAAAAGATCGACAATCTTGAGAGGGCTAGGAAGGCCAAGGTCCCTGCGGGGAAGGAATGTGTTGTAGGCACAGAAATAGTTGCGACGGAATCGGACAGCTGTCTGTCGGTTGCCGACGGTATGTGGTGGGAAGACGACGACTTGCATCTAGCCCACACTGATGAAGACTGGGGCAGACCCAACCAGATGACACCTGGTATGTTGACGAGGTTGACCATATGACTAGAAGTGGGTGGTACTTCAAGCCCCCACACTTGGACCAGCCGAAGGCGTCTGGAAAAGATAAAGAAGCAGAGAGGGAAAAAGAAAAACTGCTGGAGGAGGAGGCTGTACTAAAACAACTTAAGAAAATTCAAGCAGACATCTCCATCTAGGAACTGCTTATGGCCTCAAGAGTTCACAGACAAGTTGTCCTTTCTGCAATGGACAGGGCTAAACTTTCAATCGATACAACTCCGGAGCAGGTGGTAGGACTGGTTTTCCCAAGAGGAGCTTCCCTAACCTTAACCTTCACCGACAAGGAACTGCCGCCTGAGGGCTCGGATCATAACAAACCACTCTGCATCTCTGTGGAGTGTAGAGAGAAATGTATACTAGTGGTCCATGTTGACACAGGATCTGCTATCAACGTGTGTCCGTCGAGGTCGGCATATGCTATCGGGTTGAAGCCCGCAGATTTTGTGCCTACTGCCCAAGTGATACGGGCTTATGATAATACCAGCCGAGAGGTGATGGGGACCGTACAGATTCGGACTCAGGTTGGTCCAGGGCAGCAGGATATTGATTTTCATGTCTTGGATGTCCCGGCCACCTTCAATCTACTCCTAGGGCGGCCGTGGCTGCACTAGGTAAAAGCCGTCTCTTCCACCTTACACCAAATGTTGAAGTACCCCCACGGGAAGGGGGTTTCAATCGTTTTTGGAAACTCTTCGATACATCCGCCGCCAAAGGTTTCTACACCAGTTCTGGAGATTGAGCATGGCACGGAGGATGTGTTTTTGTCAAGATTCACCCTAGCCGAGGCCTGGGTTGTACAGAATATTCAAGCTGTTGATGAGGGGCTATACATTAGCGCACAGTCTGTCTACCTTATGAACAAGCTTCAGCACATGCCCGGGATGAGATTAGGGCGAAGTGGCCGGAAGGACGTTGCAGCATCAGCCGAAGTGCCGCATAACCCATATACCCTTGGCCTAGGTTATCTGCCTACCAAAAAGGATTGGGCGAGGAAAGGAAGAGAGATGGCCGGAAGAGCCAAAGCAAAGCAGGCCGGGAAACACACCGAGAGGGGGAAGACTTCCCATTCTGCAGCTTTCCGGAGCCATGGCTAAATACAGAGAGGCGACGCTTGTCGAGATTTGAGATTTTCTTTGACTTGCAATTGTTTGGGGATGAAGTTGCCAAAGAGCAGATAGACCCACCAGCTGAGGCTGAGCAGTGCAAAGAGAAGGATTCCGAGAGCACTGAAATTGAGATGGGGGTAGCACTAGCTTGTCTCCTCGCAGATCCTCAAATCGTACCGGAGTGCTTGGGGGATAACTTCTTAGTTTCCATGATCGGGGATGAAGCAGCTGTAGGCCCATCTTCAGGCATTCTCGATGCATCCATCGCACCCTCCCTCGTCTGGCAATACGAGGAGGGCTTTTTATCGAGCAGCACCAGGTCAAGTAGTGAGCCGGAATCTGATTCCACTGAGTCTATGGTGTCGGAATCAGGTTCCAGCTCGTCTGAGTCTGAGTCTGGTATTCTCGGGGGTGATAACCCGGATGCCACTGTCCTGTCCAGGTCATCTTTTTCTTTTTCCTTTGAGTTTGTTGTAACAGAGGAATTAGGCAGACTGGATGTTATTAATGAGAATGGTACGGTTGTGGCTTCTGAGTACTTTTCTGTGCCTTTAATTTATTGCGTTAATCAGGATTTTCAAAATTTTGATGAAACGATGAGAAAGAAATTCCTCCGATTTTACAATGTTTGATTGATCAAGAGTAGGAGAGGTTTGTAAAACCTTTGGTTAAAGAAATCACCACAATTAATGTTGGTACTGAGAAGGACCCGCGGTTGGTCCAGATCGGGTCCACGTTGTCTTCAGAGGAACGCGAGCGCTTAGTCACTTTATTAAAAGATTTATGCAGATGGTTTTTTCCCACACGTAGTCCTAGCGAAAAGAGCAATGCCTGGAATCGATCCTGAGATTGTACAGCACCGGATCCCTCTTGACCTAGAGGCTCGACCGGTTAAGTAGAAGCTCCAAATGATACGCTCGGACTGGGCTTGAAAATCAAAGAAGAGGTCACCAAGCAGATTGACGCAGGGTTCCTGCTGGTATCTGAATACCCTACTTGGTTGACCAATATAGTTCTGGTGCCGAAGAAGGACGGTAAAATTCAGGTATGTGTAGACTTCAGGGATTTGAACAAAGCCAGTCCGAATAATAACTTTCCTGTGTTGCATATCGACAAATTAGTGGACTTCACTGCTGGGCATGCGCTGCTCTCATTCATGGATGGGTTTTCAGGCTACAATCAGATTTCGATGGCACCCGAAGACAGGGAGAAGACTGTTTTCACTACCCCATGGGGAACCTATTGTTATAGGGTGATGTCGTTTGGGCTGAAGAACGCTGGGGCTACATATCAAAGGGCTGCGACCACAATCTTGCACGATATGATCCATAAAGAGGTTAAGGTGTACGTGGACGACATGATTGTCAAGTCCAAGGAAAGAGAGGGCCACTACACCGCCTTGTAGAAATTCTTTCAACGAATCAGAGAGTATCGGTTGCGGCTAAATCCTCAAAAATGTACATTTGGTATTACAGTAGGGAAAATGTTGGGGTTCTTGATCACACAAAGGGTGTCAAGGTCGATCCTTCCAAAATCAAGGCCATCTTAAAAATGCCACCACCAAGGACGGAAAAGGATGCGTGAGCCTTTCTGGGTAAAGTGCAATTTATAAGACGGTTTATCGCGAAATTAAACTTGACTTGTCAACCACTCTTTGGTCTCCTAAAGAAAGGAAAGAAGTTCCAATGGGACAACCGATGCCGAGTTGCTTTCGAGCAGATCAAACAATATTTACAGAACCCACTTGTGTTGTCACCTCCTGAGCTGGGGAAACCGTTGATTCTGTACGTATCAGTGACCGAAACGACAATGGGCTGCATGCTTGCACAGGAGTTTGAGGACAAAGTGGAGAAGGTTATTTAGTACCTGAGCAAGATAATGCTGGATTACGAGACCCACTACACTCTGCTTGAGAAGGCTTGTCTGGCCTTGGTATAGGCTACCAGGAAGCTGAGGCACTACCTGTTAGCTCACTCCGTAATACTAGTTTCGAGATTAGATCCCATCAAATATCTTTTTGAGAAATCGGCACTTACGAGTAGGCTAGCTCGTTGGTTGTTTCTGTTTTCCGAATTTGATCTGAAGTACATGACGCGCAAGTTAGTGAAAGGGAGAGCGGTAGCGGAGTTCCTAGCCGACCACCCAGTTGAAGGGGATGAAGCAGTTGAATATCTGTTCCCAGACGAGGCCATTCTGCATGTCGAAGAAAAGACTTGGACGATGTACTTTGACGGAGCATCAAACTAATACGGGTATGGGATAGAGGTGTTGCTGATAGCACCCGACAATTCCCGTATACCTCTATCATTCAAACTCTGGTTCAAAGTGTCGAACAATGAAGTAGAATATGAGGCATGTATTGTTGGACTAGAAGCCGCCCTAGAACTAGGGGCAAAATGGTTGGATGTCATCGGGGACTCGAACTTTGTTGTATTTCAAGCTAAAGGAGATTGGAAAGTTAAAGAAGAAAAGATGAGAATTTATCACCAAACCTTAGACGTTCTGATTCCTCAGTTTGAGAAACTGAATTTCGTGCATCTGTTAAGAGAGAACAACAGGTTCGCTGATTCATTAGCAGTTCTATCTTTTATGATAGACATCCCTTTTGGAGTCCGGATGCGTCCGATCATCATTGAACAGAAATTCATGCCGGCCTACGAACTGATTGCTCCCATAGATGAGGTACAAGATGAGAATCCCTGGTACTACGACATCTGAAACTTCTTGGAAAGTGAGGTGTATCCACCAGGGGAAAATGCAAAAGATAAGAGGGCAATTCGAAGAATGGCTGCTCAGTTCATCGTCTACGGGGATAAACTGTACAAGAGGGGTCATCTCGGGATGCACAAACTGTGTGTTGATGCTGAAGAGTCCAAGCGCCTGATGGAGGCCATCTATGGAGGAGAGTGCGGAGCGCACATCAGTGGGGTGATGCTAGCCAGGAAGATCCTTAGACAGGGTTATTACTGGTCAACTATGAAGGAGAATTGTATTGGCTTTGTCCGGCGATGCCACAAATGTCAGATCCATGCAAACCGCATGAACATTCCGCCGTCAAAGCTGTACAACATGACTTCGCCATGGCCGTTTTCAGTCTGGGGGATTGATGTAATTGGGGTTGTCACTTCGAAGGGTTCCAATGGGCATGAGTACATTCTGGTAGCGATAGACTATTTCACAAAGTGGGTTGAGGCCCAATCTTACACTGTGTTGAAGGCGTCACACGTTGCTAAGTTCATCAAGAACAACATCATCTGTCGCTATGGGGTCCCGAATGAGATTATTTCGGATAATGGTTCCCACTTCAAAAAGGAGGTGATCGACTTGTTGGAGAAGTACAACGTGGCTTTTCATAAGTCATCTACATATCGGCTGCAAACTAACGGAGCAGTTGAGGCCGCCAACAAGAAAATCAAGTACATTCTGTAGAAGATGGTGGAAACCTACAGGAACTAGCCAGATATGCTACCATTTGCTCTTTGGGGTTACCGGACTTCAATTCGATCTTCTACTGGGGCAACTCCATATTCCTTGGTTTATGGGATGGAGGCTGTTCTGCCTATCGAAGTTGAGGTTCCGTCATCACGAGTATTGGCTGAGTGTCAGATAGCTGAGGCAGATTGGCAGCAAAGCAGGTTCGAAGAACTCATGCCCTTTGATAAAAAAAGACTGAAAGCACTGTATCACGTCCAGGGTTATCAACGAAGAATTTCCAAGGCTTTTAACAAGAAGGTTAAGTCCAGGAATTTGAAGGAGGGGGATCTAGTGCTCAAAGACAACCGAGCTCCCATCCACGACCCTAGGGGCAAGTTCAGACCTAATTGGACTAGCCCTTACATCATCAAGTCTATCTGGTCGGGTGGAGCTTTCGTTCGGATGGATTTAGATGGCCTTGAGTTTTCCCAGCCGATCAACATGGACAAATTGAAGAAATACTATCCCTGAGTGGCTCGCTAGGCCGAAAACTCGAAAGGGTGACCTAGGCAAAAGTTAGAGCACAGAAAATTTGAAATAACAAAAACTGAGCTCGCAAGGTTGAAAACCCAAAAAGGGCGGCCTTGAAAAAAGTTAGAGCGTAAAAGAAGAGTGTTAATACACGAGTGAACCTGAACCGAACTACGTAAGGCTTGATTCCCATCTTCGGGATATGTAGGCAACTTGTAGACACCCCATTTTTGACCGTCCTCAAGACTTGGATGTCATCGTTTGAACACTCAATGATCATCCATGTTCGTGTTCGTTTTGAGTTCCCGAAAGTCTCGGCCACGCGCCTTGCCTCAAGATCTCTTAACTTGCATGTTCTGTGCTTGGTTGTGGACCAAGAACTTGTTTGTTTTTGCTTCTGAGGGCCGAGAATGGCTTGTTGGTCATCCCCACACCTCATCGGCCTTGGCTTGAGGCCATCGGCCCTGTTTTGTTGCTACCGGCCATTGGTGATGGCCGGTCGACATTGTTTTTGGTCGGCCGGCTGTTTGTTTGGTCAATCGGCCATATTTTCTGGCCAGGACTTCTTTTTTGCCTTTTTTAGGCATTGTGCATGCTAGTTGTGCCAGCTGGGGCACACATACCTGTCCTCCATACACGTGTATGGAGGATTTGCACCCTTTGCACCCTTTTGCTCTAGCTTCTTGAGAAAGCTTGAACCCATTGCTCTAGCTTCCTCAAGAAGCTTGAGCCTTTGTCTTAGCTTTCCCAAGAAGCTTGAACCTTTGTTCTAGCTTCTTGAGGAAGCTTGACCCCTTTGTCTTAGCTTCTCCAAGAAGCTTAGGCCCTTGTTTTGTTCTATAGAAGAGGGCCTCCCTTCTTCTTTAGAGGGGTTGAGCAAATCAAAGATATATATCACATATATATCACTCCCTCTCTATACTTCCTCTCTCTCTCCATTTTTGTGTGGAATAGTGTTCAAAAGGTGCTTTTGTTCTTAGTTTTGCCCTAAAACACCTAGTGTTACACTATACTTTGGTTACTAAGGTGTTGAGGGACTGGTTTTAGAGTTTTTTAAGTTGGTTTTGATTAGAGGAAGGGGCTGGGGTTGGTGTTCTTGAAGTGTTCTTCAAGGGTGAGCACTATTGCTTTATATTCCCCATTTTTGTACAAGGTTTTAGCCTATCTTGCATGCTGTTTTGAGCTTTATGTATAACTGATAAAAGTTCTGATTTTTCATGTTTAAGATGTTTCATTAAGGTCTCTTTTGTATTTGGGGTTGTCCACTCCCTCTTAGGCCTTGTTTGGCCTTTTTTTTGTGTCTTTTTCTTTGAGCTTTGGGACCCCTTTATTTCGACCTTCTCACCACTAAAATCCCGAGGATTTTCAGTGTTGGAGAAGTGGTTTTGAGGTAATGTATAGGGGAGGGACACCCCTCCCCCTTTGTGTCTCATTTGTTTTTGGCTCATAAAGGTAGCATGCATGCTTAGTTGATTTTGGCTCCATCTCAGTGGGTATTTAGTGATATTTTGTCATGTTATACCTCTGTTTTAAGTTGGTTTAATGGCCTCTTGCATGCATCATATGCTTGTCTTGTAATCCCATGTTTTGGCCTAACATGCATCATGTTGTAAGGTGGCATTTTAGCATGATTTTGGTTTGGTTCCAAGAACATTTTAGCTCTGTTTTGCCATGATTAAGGTCTGTTTGGTGTCCTTTTGGTCATGCTTACATTGCTTTGTATAGCCACCATGCATTCTAGTTTGTTAGCCTCGGGTGTGTGAGTCATTAGCATGCATTACTTTGACCTTTCTCATGATTTGGCATCACTTAAGATCATATTTCAGTCCATAATCCATGCTTGTATACTTGCATTTACCATTCTTGCAATGCTTTGAAGAGTTGATCTTGGGTGCGTTAAAATGGGTCATTGTGCATGCCTATCTGTTTAAGTCCTTAGGCTGCCATATCAGTGGGTTTTGGGGGTCCTTTTGTCATATTATAGCTTTGTTTTTCTTTGAATAATCCATGCTATGTGTGGTTGGGGTAGTTGTAGTTCAAGTGCTCTTTTTATGGCCTAGAATGCCCTTTGTTTTGCCTCTTTTCTTAGCATGTTTTGGCCATGATCCATACATGCTCTAGCCTTGTTTTGGTCTACCCGGGGACTGTTTTAAGTCATTTTGACCCTTTGAGGCTTGGTTGGTACGGCCATGGTTCGAACCCCTTTGTTAGTTTTGTGATTTAGGCTTTGTTGCATGCCTTACTTGCATGGCTAGGTTGATTTGGCATCATCCTTCATACATTTTTAGAGCTTGTCATGCTTGTGATTTGTCCATGTTTGCCTCTTCTTAATGTGTTTAAGAGTCGACTCTTTTTTAAGCGTAAGCGTTGGATCTTTGCATGTGCATGCTTGAAGGTGTTTTGCCATC
This sequence comes from Camellia sinensis, assembly GCF_004153795.1. Classification (NCBI taxonomy): domain Eukaryota; kingdom Viridiplantae; phylum Streptophyta; class Magnoliopsida; order Ericales; family Theaceae; genus Camellia; species Camellia sinensis. The sequence goes on along the minus strand of NW_021027091.1, from coordinate 1,581,591 downwards.
ATTTCCATGCACTTTGGCCACTATTATGGGACATGGCTGAGGCCTATCCATCCTTAGTATGAGTCCATGGATCATGTATTAGTGTATCGTTGTAGGCGTACCGCATTGTATGTTGTCGCATCCTTGTGGCTAGTGTCGTTATTGCATGCCTATACCTTGATATACTCGCATACTTAGGTCACATTATAATATTGCATACTCATTGCATTGCTATGATGTTTGCATGTTAGGTTGCATTACATTGTAGTTGACATACTCATGTTACATTGTCTTACAGTCCCATGTTGCATTGTGTTGGTTATATGCTTTGCATTGTATTTGGCATACACACATTGCATTATGTTTGGTTTGGGGTGTCAAACCAAACCCGAGGGGCAAGGGACGTTCGTACTTAAAGTAACGAAACGTCCCTCAAATCCTTAGTCGCCAACGCTCTTCGCTCTTGATCCAAGCATGATAGAGTTCTAGGCTTTCATATGTTTTGTTGCATTCATTTTACACTAATATGCACACTTGGCTCCTTTGGCCATCATGCGTTGCAATGTGTGATTGGTGGCCCGAGGGTCGAGAGCCATACTCCCTTGAGTTCATTGCATGATAGAGAAGGTGGTCATGCATACATTTGGCTTGCAAATTCCATGCCATGCACTGTCTATCCTCTGTTGTAGCAAAACTAGTATTCTGCAGGAAAAAATGGCTGGTCGGCAACTTTCAGTGCCGGCCGACCACAAAAGTCCAGTCGATGGACCAACTTCTGGTCGGTGACCATATTTCCATAGTCGGTGGTCTGGTATCTTGGCAGGTGATATCCCATAATGATCAGGGAGTAATTTAGAAGCATCCCAAGTATTTTCACAGCTCTCAGAGGTGCAGAACAGTGCTAACAGAGGCAACAGTCGCATAGCGACGGGTTTTCGTGCGAGGCGAATCGAGCATACATCATCCAAGCATTCCGAGGTGGGGCTGCAGCAGCCTCCCTTTGTAACTAATTTGTTAATTAATTTAGGGTTTTGTAATATTTAATAAGCTAAAGTAGTTAAATATTTATTTGTTTTGTATTATTTATTCGGACCCTCTGCGATAGGGCAATGTTGTAATAAGTGTGTGTGCGTGTGATGTATGTCTTCCAACCCCACGTCTTTCTCCCTTTTATTTACTAGCTTATGATGGTTGCTTTAGGGCATGTTTTAATTAGCATACTTATGTTCGCATGTTTGCATTCATTCATTTGTCTTGCATGCACCAGGCTCGGCGCATCATACTAACTGCATTGTATTTCAATTCCAAGTTGAATACATGTATCCATTGTTGCATCTCACATGCCATCTTAGAATAGCCGAGCCTATCTTTGTTGCATTCTCGCGTGTGTTGCATTAGGCATCTCAGTATAGTTAGGACTCATGCATGTTTTCTAATTAGCTTCTTTCTTTGGCTCGGAGTACTCGGTAAGTGTTTGTGCTTTAGCATCCTTGCATGCATGTGAGTGACTGCCATGATAGCATGCTTACTATGAGGCTAACTGCTTATGTGATATACCTGCCTGAATGCCTGCGGGTGAAGGTTAGGTTACTTGAATTGGAACAATTCACCAATTGAGATTTTTAAGCCCACTTGAGAGTGGCAAAATCATGTTTTCTTAAGCCCACTTGAGGGTGGCAAATCCACATCTTAGCCTACTTGCGAGGAACACCTTCAAACCGTTTTTGAAAACGAACATGAGATGTTTTGTTCCAATTCAAGTGACCCAGTCTATAATTGTATGATGTGCGCATCACATAGTAACTCTAGGCTAATAACCGGAATAAGAGCACATAATGTTTTCAAAACTCAATATCATGGTTAGTAGAGGCCGATCTTTGATCGGGCCAGCGGGGGTGCTCACGAAGTGACCTTCCCGAATCGTACCCAAGTTCCCGAGCCGAGGCAACTTTGGTGATGATGGACACGTGGCCTTAGGCACGAGTCAGGGTTTCCTAAATTCCCGTAAAATAAAATATTTAGGTGGCGACTCTGTATCTGAAAAACCGTCCATGTTTGGCACTTTTTTCTAAAAATCTATTTTTCAAAATGATTTGCCGGATTTGGACTCTTTGATGATTTATCGGTCGTGCATTGCACTCTACGAGATAAGACACGGGACCGTGACATTGAGTCCTGAACTGTAGTGAGCCCAAATGAACAAAACGGGGGATTTCCACCGGGACGTTTGGGGACGTTTACACAACTTCATTCTGAAGTTCAGTCATAAACACTTTCAAATCAACTTTGTCCATATGATCATCTTGGTCATCTTTGTCTATTCTGCATTCAATTATGCATTCGAGAGCTCAGTTGTGATCTCCAGTGCAGTGCTATTCAGACTAGGGGCAACTTTCCAGTTGTTGGATATGGGGTTGTACATCTCAGTGATAGATCTTGGGCATGTCCAGTTGTGATCCATATCGAAAATGGTTTTGAAAAGTTTTAATAAAAGTTGCTTTTCCTCAAATTAATCTTTTTACGACTTAGACCATTTTTGGACCAAACGGAAAATTTTTAGTACCCACAACCTTCAATTACATTGATTTCAGAACAGAGTTCTCCTACTCTTGAATACAAATTGAAGTTGCTTTTTATTACATTCATAATGAAAACTTGAAATTATTGATTAAAGCAAATAAATTCGGGGCATAGTCAGGTTTGCCGGAGGCTCGCTTTGAGAGGCGTGCCATAAGGCTAACTGGTTACGGGCTCTGCTACGATGGGAACACAAACCCCGATTTTTACCAGGATACCCTTTTTGACCATTCGACCTAGTGCATATCGAAATCCGTATTGACCATTCCAAGCTAGGACAGGTTGCTTACCCGATTATAAGTTGTTTGAAACCGCTGCATGCGTAGTGAAACCCTAGCTCCTGACAAAAGAGGATAGGGAAACCCTACCCCAACATAGGGGTGTTTTGGGCTCTCACTTGCTTGCTATGTGCTTTTAGAGTGCGTCTCTACAGGAATGCATGTATCAGTTTGTAAGTCTGAGTATCAGGCCCGAGGGCAAAAATATTTGGGAATCAGTTTTACCTGAGGGTTCAGTTTACAGGAAGAATTTGGGGCAAAATTCAGTAGAGAGCACAGTCATTCAGCTTTGCTCATATCTATTTTGGTGAAATCAGGCTGAGATGCTGTCTATTTTCTTCTTTTGCAATGTAGTCTCGGAACCATAGCTTCAGAAGGCTTCAATATCCCCCGGTACATTAGGCTTGTGCTGATAGACTTTGTCAAGTCAGAGATTCAGTTCAAGGGCAAATCAGTGTTCCTTCGCCAGAGGCAGGGTAAAAAGGCCAGTCAGGCACAGATCATCAGTTCAACAGTCTTCGGATCAACAGTCATTATCCATCTTACCTGTGTGCAGTTGGGTTGAGATATCTGTTTTTACCACAGAGACAGACATACCGATAGATCAGTTAGATCAGGGCAGTATGGCAGGAATGGAGGAGATGATGCGTCAACTCCAAGAAAGTATGAAAACCATGCAGCAGGACGCTGCTCGTCAAGCAGAATTTGCCAAACAGCAGGTTGAGGTCATGGCCCAATAGCCAGAGGTAATTATCAGGCTACAGCAGTAGACTGGAGCATCCGCTTTACACCAGGCTCCTCCCCCACCAAGAGTTCCTATACTCGGGGAGACAGTTAACGATCAGGATGATACGGACATTCCAATAGGGCCGGCTCCGGCCCCGATCCTACCCCAGCTATCCAAAGCGCAGACCAACCTACCGGATTCTTCCTTTGAGTTCGAGGTGGACCCCACAACATTGAAAGTGAGCAAGCTTGAAAAGCTGTTCAAGAAGTCTCAGGGTGTGAAGTCCATTCCGGATATTGAGGATGGGTACACCGACTCGGCCGTGACGCTGCCAGACCGATTTAAGATGCCACACATAGACCGCTTTGACGGGTCTGGAGATCCTATGGTGCATCTGCAGCTGTTTTTAGACATACTAAGGCCGATGGGCCTCTCCAGATTACAGAAGCTTTCCTTGTTTGGCCAGACCCTGTCGAGTGTAGCGGCTATTTGGTATGCAAAACTGGAGGACTCCGTCAAGAGGAATTGGGAGGAGATGGCTGAGGCCTTCATAGCTCAATACTCCTATAACACGTAGATTGAGATTACAACCCGTGATCTTGAGACCACTAGGCAAGAGCCAAATGAGAGTTTCTCCGATTTTGTAACCCGGTGGAGGGCTAAGGCCTTGATGATGACCATCAGGCCTGTTGACAAAGATCAGATTCGGATGGTTGTGCGCAACCTCCAGCCCAAGCTCATGCAGAAGATGATCGATCTCCTCCTCCATACCTTTGTAGATCTACATGAGGTTGGGGTACAGATTGAGGACGCTATGAAGCAAGGCCTCATTGACCAAGAGAAGAAGCAGCCAAGGAGGGCGTTTTTTCGCAGTTCGAATGCGACCACCAGTGGTGATGCAGCTGCAAGATCATCTGAAGTGGGCATGGCCACCACCACCACATCAAAAACAGCTACCCCATTCACCGGTGCGTCTGGAAGTAGCTCACAAAAAACCAAATATCCAACTCGAGTCAAGAGGGTCTTTACCCCACTTTATATGCCTTTGTCAAAGGTTCTAGAGGCCTTACTCGGGAAAGGATATCTGAAAACGTTGGAACAACGACCTCTAACCGATCCTATCCCTCCAAAGCATGACCAGACTAAATATTGTGCCTACCATCAACAAACCGGTCATGACACTGACAGTTACTTTCCTCTTCGCCATGATGTACAAGATCTGTTTGACAACAAGGTCCTTGCCGTACCAGCTCAGCAAAGTCTATCGCCACTAGATCAGTGAACTTGGGGGATAGTACGAAAATGTGATCAGGGGATGAACCACCTGCGGGCGGCACTCAGTTTACTCCAGATTTGGCGTATGGCACGCACTGCTTTGAGCATTTGTGAATGCTGGTTTTTTTTACTTTCTGACTCGGGTATTGAGTTAGTTTTGTTATGTCATTTAGAGTCTGTCCAATTGTATAGAGTCAGTCTTTTCATACTGAGTCAGCTGGGTTTGTCTTGTTGTATCGAGTCAGTCCTGTTTTGTTAGAGTCGGGTGATCCCGGGGGCGTTACCTCGGATATCACCATTTTGTTTTGTGTTTGTCTTTTCGCTTCCTTTTGAGTCTGTTTCCGCCGGGGAGCCAGTTACACCAGAAGATCTAATTGAAATAGCTGTGGTTTTCATGCTTTTGTGCTTGTTTCTGCTTTGAGCCGGTTGTGCCAACAAACTTGAATGAAACGACAGTGCATTCCACCTACTTTCTGTGCTTTGAAATCATTACATTGACCTGAGTTTTTCAAAACCTTTTTGAACATTGTCATGAAAACAAAGAGGAAGGAATTCCTTGGGATTTGCAAAAAATTTTGATCAATTGAGAGAAAGATAGGCATGCTAAGCCCTTAATGAATGAAATCATGTTTGTTAATGTGAGTACTGAGAAGGACCCTGGCTTGATCCAGATTGGTTCTACACTGTCATCAGCGGGAGCGATTTGTCGCTTTCTTAAAAAATTTCAAAAAATGTTTTGCGCGGTCCTATGAAGACCTGTGTGCAATCGCTCTTGAGATTGTGCAGCCTAGGATCGCTCCCAGCCTCAAGACTCGACCCCTTGCTTTCGAACCCTGAACTTAGATTCAGAATGTTCAACGGTCAACCACCATGTAAGGCTTGTGTGGTCGGATCAGAAGCAGCCCTCGAACTAGGGGCAGGGAAGTCAGATCAAGAAGATCATATGTCGTCAAAAGAAGCTTGCAAAGCTAGATCAGTGGCACCCCTCGAACTGGAGGCAAAAGATGCCAGATTGTGCTCGAAGAGCCGAAGATGGATCATTCCACAAATAAATGAAGATCGGCAAGAATGCCAAACCCCAGAAGGGAGGAAAGAAGAAGACATTGCTGTTGGACAACCGAGTTCCTATCCACAACACTAGGGGCAAATTCACCCTCCATTGGATGGGCTTCTACATCATTAGCGAACAATAGCCATTCTCCTGGATTAAGATGACTTCAAGATCTCAAAACCATTTGACATGGACAAAGCTACACTTTTTACCCTTGAGAGGCTCGCTGGGCCGAAAACTCGGAAGGGCGACCCAAGCAAAAGTTAGAGCAAGAAAAAGAAGAAAAAAAGAATGAAAGAAAAAATAAAAAGATGAAAAAAAGAAAAGAAAAGAAAAGAATTGAAAAGAAAAGAAAAACAAAGCTCGCAAGGTTGAAAACCCAAAAGGGCGGCCTTGGCAAAAGTTAGAGCGCAAAAGGAGAGGTCAATACCTGAGTGTACCTTATCCCCGAACTACGTAAGGCTTGATTCCCATGTTTGGGATACGTAAGCAACTTCATTCTGAAGTCCAGCCATAAAACACTTCAAATTCAATTGTCCTGTCTATGAGATTGAACGGGTCATCTTGGTCTTCTCCGTATCCGAGAGTTCGGTTGTGACCTTCACCATGAGAACTGGTTACAGTGCGCTGCGGTACTATTCAAACAAGAGGCAACTTTCCGTTGCCATACAGTGTGCTGCGGTGCTATTCAAACAAGGGGCAACTTTCTATTGCCATGCAATGTCCTTCAGATAAGGGGCAATTTTCTATTGTTTTTGGATCGAAGGTTGTGCATCTCAAGAGTCAATTCTACATTGGTCAAGCAGTAGCCATTTGCAAAAATAGTTTTTGAGAATTTTTACTGAGGTTGACTAATTCTCTAAAAAATTATTCCATTTTTCCAAAACTGGACCATTTTCTTGGACCCAAAAAGAAAAAATTTCAGTGCTCATAACCTAACTTGCATGATTTTAAATCAGAAATCGAACAAGCATGTTAATCTAACTCTCATGTTGGTCAAAATTGCTTTAGCAGAACGTCAAAAACAAAAAAAATGGTAAAAATAATGAACTAGGGGCACAGTTAAGTCAGGTGTTCTGTCTTTTCCCCATTGTCAACATACTTGTCAGAAAGGGCACCGTATCTGCCAGAAAAAGGCACAACAGAAACTAACAGCAAAATGCCGAAAGTTCTCTCATCCTCCAAGCAGAGAGGTATCAAGCTAAGTGCGAAGCATGAACTGGAATGGAGCAGGATATTCCATTCCCTCATCTGGATAGATCTAATCACGTCTAAACTCCCCAGTAGAGCATCGTCAACCAATGTCAATTGCAGATCTGTTGCACATCCAGCTGTATCACAACCCCTCTGTAGGGGAAGTTCACTATTGTGAGCAGAAGAAAGAGAATCTAGCAGAATGCTAGGGGCAAGAGCTCGCAACTTCTTGTTTATCCATCAACCACCAGGGAAGGGATAAAAAATGAGAGATTGAAAAATAGAGAGACGTGCGTTGAGAGAAAAAGTGAGGAAAATGGGCTTTTTCAGAGAGAAAAAAAAAAGAGCCTTAGGGCCGAGTGATGTAAGAATCACAAATGAGAAGGATAGGAAACAATACCCAGAGAAACAGGCTCCCTGTGCACGTTAGAGTGTTGTGTCTTTTTGTTTTATCTCGATTCTTGTTTTGAGTCATTTCGAGTGTTACTCGATGTGTTTAGGTTGTTTACCTTTTGTTTTATGTTGATTGAGTCATAGTGCGCTGTGTTCAGTCGTAGGCTTAATACCCCGGTCAAGAACAGATCTCTTAATTTCAAAAATAAAATCGCTTTGCGCTCCGAGTGTTGTGCCGTTCTCCATATCTGTGCAAAACAAGATTCGGTCTTTTGTAAAACCGCAGGGTCCAACCCAGGTCTTGCGGGAACAGTAGAACCAGGACCTATCTAAAGCTATATAGGTTCCAGACAGCAAAGCAAAAGAAAAGAGGGAAAATTTCAGGTATCTGAGTTTGTTTCAACTTCAGTAAGTTCCGAGACTGCATTCCGTGTGTACCTCTTCAGGTCTTGTCAACGCTCTGAAGTATGAGTGTGCCTCTACCTCAAGCTCAAGATGAAGTCTACTTCAAGCCAGAATCGCGATCAGAAGTGTTTTCCCGAGTACCAGTCCTTGCTAGGGGCATCTTGGCCGTGTTTGCAATGAGTTCCTAGGAGACTGGCTGCGACGGTGGAAACTAGAGTTCGAATGGCTGTTGCCTAGAACGCAAAGGTTCGAGATTTTCGAGACTAAAGTCTGGTTTAAATACCTAGAGGTGTGTCCTCGGCTTGAAATCTGTATGGAAGCCCCATAGGTTGAGATAGCGTGTATGCACCTCAATTCTGGATACTAAACCAACCTAGTCTGTCACCCCGTTGGAGAATACGGAAAGTTGTGAATATGATCAGGAAGAAAGGCAGCATCCAAAGTGTTCTACGTGAAGAACCCTTGTCAGTATTTCAGAGCCTTTGTACTGTAAGTTGAAGGTTGACTCAGTCCGCGGACCAAGTTTTGTTTTCTCTTCCCGGAGGGAGGGAGGTGCTTTCTAAAGCGCCGCTAGGTTTGTTTATTGCATTCCTTAAACATCATGCATTGTATTGCATTATACCTATCAAGTTTCTTTCTCATTCACGTACGATATTGTATGTATGGTTCATTTGAAGCCGGCACAACCAGGCGATAATGGATGTGCGGTTCATTCATAGAAGTTCTGTTTAAGATTGATTTTGTATAGTGTATCGATCACACTCTCTTCACTTAGTGTATCTATCACACTTTGCTCATATAGTGTATCTATCACACTCTGTTCACTTTTGTGTATCTATCGCACAAGGTGACTTAGTGTATCTATCACACTTCGTTCGCGTCTGTGTATCTATCAAACATGTTCACTTAGTGTATCTATCACACTTTGTTCTCTTTGTGCATCTATCACACTTTACTTCATATAGTGTATCTATCACACTTTGCTTCACTTTGTGTATCTATCACACATATTCACTTAACTCTTTTCGCTTTGTGTATCTACCACACTTGTTTACTTAGTGCATCTATCACACTTTGTGTTTCACCTTTGTGTATCCATCACACTTGTTCACTTAGTGCATCTATCACACTTCGTGTTCACCTTTTGTGTATCCATCACACTTGTTCACTTAGGGCATCTATCACACTTTGTGTTCACCTTCAGTATATCTATCATACTTTGTTCACTTAGTGCATCTATAACACTTTGTGTTCACCTTCAGTGTATCTATCATACTTGTTCACTTAGTGCATCTATCACACTTCGTGTTCACCTTTAGTGTATCTATCATACTTGTTCACTTAGTGCATCTATCACACTTCGTGTTCACCTTTAGCGTATCTATCATACTTGTTCTCTTAGTGCATCTATCACACTTTGTGTTCACCTCCAGTGTATCTATCATACTTTGTTCACTTAGTGCATCTATCAAACTTTGTGTTCAACTTAAGTGTGTCTATCATACTTGTTCACTTAGTGCATCTATCACACTCTGTGTTCACCTTTTGTGTATCCATCACACTTTGCTCACTTAGTGCATCTATCGCACTTAGTGTTCACCTTTTGTGTATCTATCATACTTTGTTCACTTAGTGCATCTATCACACTTCGTGTTCACCTTTTCTGTATCCATCACACTTGTTCACTTAGTGCATCTATCACACTTTGTGTTCACATCTTGTGTATCCATCATACTTGTTCACTTAGTGCACACTTCGTGTTCACCTTTAGTGTATCTATCATACTTGTTCACTTAGTGCATCTATCACACTTTGTGTTCACCTTTTGTGCATCCATCACACTTGTTCACTTAGTGCATCTATCACACTTTGTGTTCACATCTTGTGTATCCATCACACTTGTTCACTTAGTGCATCTATCACACTTTGTGTATCCATCACACTTGTTCACTTAGTGCATCTATCACATTTCGTGTTCACCTTTTGTGTTTCCATCATACTTGTTCACTCAGTGCATCTATCACACATTGTTTTCACATCTTGTGTATCTATCATACTTTGTTCACTTAGTGCATCTATTACATTTTGTGTCCACCTTTAGTGTATCTATCACACTTCGTTCACCTTTATGTATCTATCGCACATGTTTGTGAGAATTGCATAATTCTCTTACAACATTTCTGCATTGTAATGTAGCTTGGTTCTTGCTTAAAACTATTGCATGTTATGCTTCGTTACAGCCTTCTTTGCATGATCATAAGTTATGCTCAGCCTTGTGCAGTGTTCTTGCATTTTTCCCCTGCCTTCGGACGCATATCTTCGTCTGTAGTTTGTATGCTTTGTCTAAGTCTTCGGTCTTGTCAAAAATGGGTCGTCTCCGGGCTTTGACACTCACTCCCGTGATTGTTATGACTTTCGAGTTCTGTCAAGGAGGGGCAACTGTAGACACCCCATTTTTGACCATCCTCAAGACTTGGACGTCATGGTTTGAACACTCAATGATCATCCATGTTTGTGTTTGTTTTGTGTTCCCAAAGGTCTCGGCCGCGCGCCTTGCCTCAGGATCTCTTAACTTGCCTGTTCTGTGCTTGGTTGTGGACCAAGAACTTGTTTGTTTTTGCTTCTGAGGGCAGAGAAGGCTTGTTTGTCATCCCCATACCTCACTGGCCTTGGCTTGAGGCCACCGGCCCTGTTTTGTTGCTAATGGCCATTGGTGATGGCTGGTCGGCATTGTTTTTGGTCGGCCGACCGTTTGTTTGGTCAATCAGCCATATTTTCTGGCCGGGACTTCTTTTTTCCTTTTTTTGGCATTGTGCATGCCAGTTGTGCCAGCTGGGGCACACATACCTGTCCTCCATACACGTGTATGGAAGATTTGCATCCTTTGCACCCTTTTGCTCTAGCTTCCTCAAGAAGCTTGAACCTTTGTCTTAGCTTCCCCAAGAAGCTTGAACCTTTGTTCTAGCTTCTTGAGGAAGCTTGACCCCTTTGTGTTAGCTTCTCCAAGAAGCTTAGGGTGTGTTTGATTGGACGGACTGGAAAAGGGGGGATTAGAATCCATCGGACTTGAGTCCTGGAATTGTGAATCCCCCGAACTATTTGGTCGGATTGGATATGTATCCTGTGTTTACTTTTTCATGGGATTAGATGTCTGGATAGGACTATTTTCAGTGAATCCAATATTTGGTTGGACGGACTAGATAGGATAAATGAACAAAAGACTATTTTACCCTTTTTCAATTGTTTACTAAGTAATAGCAATATTAAACATATCTTTAATATTTTAATTATTTTTAGTAAACATTAAACATACTAATGGTTAAATTTTGTTTAAAGATATTTAAACATACTAATATTGATAAAAAATTGACTGGTACAGATTATTTTTATTTAAACAAATAAAAATTTATTGTTGAAATTAAACATACTAATGGTTAAATGTTTAAATTTTTATTTAAACAATTAACATTGAAATTATTTTGATGTACAGATTATGTTTAAACAATTAATAAATGTTGATGTAATTAACAATTAACAAATGTAGATGTAATCAAATGTTGATGTATTAAAACATAATTTAATAGATGTTAAATAAGTATACATGTTGATGTACAGATGTTGAAATAATTTAATAAACATGTTGATGTACAAATGTTTAAATGTTTAAATAAAACATAATTTAAATAAATGAAATTATTTATTGTTGAAATTAAACATTTAATTGTTTAAATAAAACATCTATTAAAACATCTATTAAATTTAAACAATGAAATTAAATAAAACATAAACAAAATTTTAAAATAAAACATCAATAAAATATCTATAAAAAATTATTTTAAAAAATTAAATAAATAAAACATTAATAAAAAGTTAAATAAAATTATTTTATTTTTAAATTGAGACATTTAAATTTTATTAAATTTTATTAAATATAATACATAATTAAATAGTAGAGGGTCAAAATTGTCATTTTCGCATCTAATCCAAACAGTGATTAGTCCCCCCAAAACAATCCCACCCCCCCCAGGACAAGATAGTCCCCCATATGGGGGACATGGAGTCCGGCCGGACATGGAGTCCGCCGGACTAAAAAAAAATCAAACGACGGATAAGGAGGGAGGCCGGACATGGAGTCCAAATAGTGGATAGTCCCCCCCTCTTATCCCCCCGATCAAACACGCCCTTAGGCCCTTATTTTGTTCTATAAAAGAGGGTCTCCCTTCTCCTTTAGAGGGGTTGAGCAAATCAAAGATTTATATCAGAGATATATATCACATATATATCACCCCCTCTTTATATCTTCCCCTCTCTCTCTCAATTTGTGTGTGGTATAGTGTTCAAAAGGTGCTTTTGTTCTTAGTTTTGCACTAAAACACCTAGTGTTACACTATACTTCGGTTACTAAGGTGTTGAGGGACTGGTTTTAGAGTTTTTTAAGTTGGTTTTGATCAGAGGAAGGGGCTGGGGTTGGTGTTCTTGAAGTGTTCTTCAAGGGTGAGCACTATTGCTTTATATTCCCTATTTTTGTACAAGCTTTTAACCTATCTTGAATGTTGCTTTGAGCTTTATGTATAACTGATAAAATTTATGATTTTTCATGTTTAAGATGTTTCATTAAGGTCTCTTTTGTGTTTGGGGTTGTCCACCCCCACTTAGGCCTTGTTTGGTCTTTTTTTTGTGCCTTTCTCTTTGAGCTTTGGGACCCCTTTATTTTGACCTTCTCACCACTGAAATCCAGAGGATTTTCAGTGGTGAAGAAGTGGTTTTGAGGTCATGTATAGGGGAGGGACACCCCTCTCCCTTTGTGTCTCCTTTGCTTGTGTTTTTGGCTCATAAAGGTAGCATGCATGCTTAGTTGATTTTGGCTCTATCTCAGTGGGTATTTAGTGATATTTTGACATGTTATACCTCTATTTTAAGTTGGTTTAATGGCCTCTTGTATGCATCATATGCTTGTCTTGTAATCCCATGTTTTGGCCTAACATGCATCATGTTGTAAGGTGGCATATTAGCATGATTTTGGTTTGGTTCCAAGAACATTTTAGCTTTGTTTTGCCATGCTTAAGGTCTGTTTGGTGTCCTTTTGGTCATGCTTACATTGCTTTGATAGCCATCATGCATTCTAGTTTGTTAGCCTCGGGTGTGTGAGTCATTAGCATGCATTACTTTGACCTTTCTCATGATTTGGCATCACTTGAGATCATATTTCAGTCCATAATCCATGCTTTGTATACTTGCATTTACCATTCTTGCAATGCTTTGAAGAGTTGATCTTTTGTGCCTTAAAATGGGTCATTGTGCATGCCTATTTGCTTAAGTGCTTGGGTTGCCATATCAGTGGGTTTTGGGGGTCGTTTTGTCATATTATAGCTCTGTTTTTCTTTGAATAATCCATGCCATGTGTGCTTGGGTTAGTTGTAGTTCAAGTGCTCTCTTTACAACCTAGAATGAAGAGCTCCTTACTCGGGTCTGCGAGTTGGTTGACGAGGCAGGCTTCGGCCTATTTTGTTTTGGACTTCCACGACTGTTGGCCATTTGGGCCTTACTTGGAGCCTTGGTCGAGAGGTGGTGGGACACCACCTACTTTTCCACTTCTCTTTCTCCAAGGAGATAACAATGACCCCCTACGATTTTTCGATGATCACCGGCTTAAGAGTAGGGGGTGATCCTATCCCTTTTGACATGGATATGGGCCGATGAGAGGCTACATGGATTTATCTACTCGGGGCACGCCCTCCGTTGGACAGACCGACTATGCTGCACTACAGCTAGTTTTATGATCACTTTCGTGGGCACCAGCCAGAGACGCAGGAGGAGGTGGAGTAGTACATACGGGGCTTTTTGATATACCTTCTCAGTACCACCTTGTTCGCTACCAGGTGGAATACTGTAGGGCTGTACCTATTGAACGCCCTCATGACATTGCCCCGGGTCTGATTCTATGGCCAGGGTGGCGCTGGCTTCGCCACCTAATACCGATACATGAGCTCTGGTTCCTACATGAAGGGAAGCAAGGTCGGAGGCTATTGGAGAGCCTGGGAGGTACACACTACACTTTCTATTTCAATTTCTGTTTTCTGTTCATACATTATATTTTCTGTTTTTTGTCTTCATCATACATTTTGCTTTCTACTTTGCACTTTTTATCTTTATACTGTCCACACATGTTAACTCACATAACTGATCTCTTCTTGCAGATATGGGTTTATGCCTATTTCTTTACCCTTGCTTCAGTGTCGATAGATGAGATAGCACCAGTCGTACCCTACTCCCGACGGTACGATGGTAGATGTCGCCGCAGACGCCGCGACGACACCACCTTCGCCTACTACTGCTAATATTTCAACACGGTGGTGGCTCGTGAGGTAATCTAAAACTCATATTCATTTATGCTTTATTTCCATTACTACTGCTTTGATCGATACTCTGACAACTGATAGCAGCTAACAACTGTGAATTTCCTATTTGCAGATTGGTTGGCAGCCCTGGGCGATAATGCCGGCTAGGGTACGGGACCAGTATGTCGGATCTTGGGCTACATCTCGATATCAGATCTTACTAGAGGGTCTATTTTTCCGAGCCTGGTTTTTGGGTCAACGGTTTGCACGCCAGACCCAGGGCCTACCTACACCGGTTGTTCCTACCCCCAACATCCATGAGGATAGCCGATAGCCTCCCAGTTGAGGTTATCATTCAATATATGGCGGGGCTGGATGTCGATTTCTTCAGAGGGGAGGGAGATTACAAGACCTTCATCCGGACTCATCTCATACCGCCCCTAACTGGAGTTCACATAGGCAATGCTGCAGGTGCCCCTTTAGCTGGAAAGGTTGTTCATGAGACCGAGGCTGATATTGGAGGGACCCCTTCTGCTGTGCATACAGTCGGTTGGCTAATGATTCCTATCACGATTCCCTGCTGGCGGTCGAGCAGAACTGTCTATTAGATCCCGATGAGCTGTTGGAGGCAGAGCATGAATATGTTAGGGCTCTAGGTGCACCGCAGGTACGGACCGCGCTTTACAGGTTGCATCCCGCATTTCTCCTTTTTAGATACTGATTGTTCAAATTCACTTGCAGGCGCCTACGGAGTACACAGACTTTCTTCTCCAGCTGGTTGCCTCTCTGGTTCACATGGTGCAGAGGAGAAAGTCATTTCTTGCTCTTCACGGTATTCAAGTATTCTCCCTTCTTTTCATTTATTTTATTACTTACTCGTACTGTTGTGCACCGTATTGCACCGACATGCCATACTCATACTAATATGTGACACCCACACTGATATACGATTCTCATACTATATTTTGGGATGCATTCTAATATTGCCTCAAACTGCACTGACGCACTGCGCTTTATGCTGAATCAGCCTTCTACATCATACTCACACTTTTGCATCATACTCATACTGCATACTACACTTTGCAACATACTCATACTGCACACTACATTCTATAACATACTCATACTGCATACTACACTCTGTAACATACTCATACTGCACCTGGTACTCTGATGCTTGTTTTTCAGATTCCACATATACTGATGGCATCAACGGCACTAGCAGCACGGGTCGCACCTCCTCTAGTGGCGGGGAGAGGAGGCAAATGGGCCCCAGCACGTAGCCGGGATGAGTGTTGAGGTCAAGGCAAAGGTAGGGGTGCTTGGGGTCAGAGCAGCGAAACCCAAACAGAGGACACCTTCTCCTCATCAGAGTCGATTTTGAGTGGAGATGACACTAAGACTAGTGGCACCGAGGAGGAAATGAGCCGACGCTTTGAATTTGAGAGCGAGGATGATGATGATGCTGGCTCGGGGTCAGGGAGTAAGGAGGATGCCAAGACCATCTCTGAGTCAGGGAGTGAAGGTGGCGATGCTAGCTCTAGCTCAGAGTTTCATTCTTTTGATGATAGCAGTGCCGATGGAGACAGTGCCCCGGAGTCCCCTTCGAGGAAGAGGACGAAAAGGGCCTCTCGGGCTTGATGCGACCAGCACAGATTTTGTACTCTGTCGCTTACTTTCTTTTGTTTCAGTAGCTTAGCACTTGTATAGCTTCAGATAGGTCTTTACTTTTTGTTTTTGAAAAACTTATATTCCCTCTTTTTGTAAAAACTATGAAAGGAGTTTTGTTTATATCATGAGCATGGCACCACACTTGCAAGGCAAAAGTGGAACTGAATTTGAAAACGCTTGTATTGGAGTAATGTTCTTAACTAGGTATTGAGTCAACAAACGACCAAAAACCAAAATACAACCCGATAAATGGAAAACAAAGTAAAAACAACCTAAACACAGCTATTTACACTTGTTAAAAACAAAAGGCTCAAAACAAGACCTCAAAGCACAAAGACCGAAACAAAACCACATTGCCCAATAACCAGGCCAACAAAAGTGGTCGGTCGACCACTAAAGGGGACGACCAACTAAGAGAGGTGGCCGGTTGGCCAGGTGTTGTGGCTGGATAGACGGCTGATAGCTGGGATCCACTCACACTGCCTTATCCTCCATAAAATGCTTTCCTTCGTTGTTTCTTTGACAAAACATCATTTTTGTTGTTGTTTCTTCTCAAAATGGAGATATTCCTTGCTGAGAAGCTCAAGGATTTGATAGCTAGTTTGGACGGTATGGAAAAGGTAAATTTTTGGGGTTTTGGCATAAACACATTTTTTTTCCTTAAGTCGTACTTCACGTTGTTTTTTGTTCCTCTATGCCATGGTCCAATGTTGGAACTCCGTTACGCATATATTTCGCTTCGAAGCACAAGAAATGTGTCCGACTATTGAAAAGTTTCAAGCATTGATGGAATCCCAGCTCGATGAGAAGATCATGCCCCAGCCCTTTTTTGGCCATGCACGGGCTTTGGAATGGATGTGTGGGCTTACTTTGCATGAGGCTAGATCCTTGGCTCATGACGGGGAGCTGGATATATCTGGGTTAATTCATCGGTTTTTCGACATTGGGGACAGAGGTGACCTTCTCGGGCGAGATTACTGAGAACATGCCCTCTGCTTATGTATGCTTGTACACTTTTTTCTTGCCTCTAATTGTGTCGGAGCCAGTATTAGGTTGATCGAAGTGGCTCAATGCCTGAAAGAGGGTAAGAGCTGCATTGGCTTGGCATTGGCCGAAACCCTGACGAGTTTAGATGCTTTCTATCGACGAGAGACTACTTGGTTCACAGGAAGTCCACTGCTTCTCCAGGTATTATTTCCTATCCTTTCTTATGTATGCTTCTCACATTACTCAGGCACTGATTCTCTATTTTTCTTTCAAGCCCCTTTCTGTACTTTTCTCTCAACGTACATCTTTTTATTTTTAATCTCTTTAGTTTTTCTTCCCTTCCTAGGTATGGTTGATAGATAACCTGAAAGTGGTGGACCCTTGCCCGAGTATTCAGCCTGAGCCAACTTTTTCTGCCAGTGGCTTGTTGACTTTCTTTCAGAGGGATGGTGGTGCGACCGGATGTGTAGCAGATTTGCAGTTGACATAGCTTGGCGTTGCCCCTGGCTTAATTTGACTGAGATAAGCTACAACATGTTCCAACAATCGGGTATACAGTTGATTGGCCTTATGCACTGTGTGTTTTATTTTCCATTTCGGTTCAGACGCTAGTTCGGACATGATTAGAATCATCCAAAGAAGGGGGTGGAATACCAGGCTTTATTCCCAATTCGTGTTTCAAATCTGACATGGTTCCTCGTTGCTTGGAGGATGAGAGAACTTCTGGCCTCTGCCCCTAGCTTTAGTTGCACCCTTTCTGGCGAGTGCTTCGCTTGGTTTGAGGATGAGACACAGGTTGGGCAAACTTTGGCTGCAGAAACTTCCGCAGGCACGAACAGAGAATGCAGGACGACCTGACTTATCTATGCCGCTAGTTTATTACTTGGACTTTTCTTTTCAAGTTTTATGATGTAAAAGCAACTTTGATTTAAGTAGAGGGTTGGAGAATGTACTTGTGTTTGAAATCAATGGAATTAAAGTTGTGGGCACTAAAAATTTTCCTTTTGCTCCCAAAATGGTCTAAGTTGTAAAAGGTAAAATTTTGAGAAAAATCAACTCATTAAAATTTTTCAAAACAATTTTCGAAAATGGTCACCACTTGACACACACGGAATCAGCCCACAAGATGTACAACCCCGAATAAAAAGATCATAAAATTGGCACTGCTATTCATTCCAACTGGACCTTCTGCTAAAAGGAAGATAACACAACCAAGCACAAATGATGGACAAAGATGGCCTGATCAGACAAATGGATAGGACAGTTGAGTTAGAGATGGTTATGGCCAAACTTCGAGATGAAGTTTCCTACGTATCCCAAAGATGGGAATTAGGACTCATGTAGTTCAGTTCTAGTTCACTCGAGTATTAACTCTCTCCTTTTGCGCTCTAACTTTTGCCAAAGTCGCTCTTCTGGGTTTTCGACCTTACAAGCTCTGTTTTCCTTTGTTTCTAATTTTTCATACTCTAACTTTTGCCTAGGTCGCACTTCCGGGTTTTGGCTTAGCAAGCCTCTCAGGGGTAATATTTCTTCAACTTGTCCATAGTAATCGGTTGTGAGAATTCCAGGCCATCTAGATTTATAAGGATAATCACCCCTCATAGCCAGATAGATTCGATAATGTAAGGACTTGTCCAATTGGGTCTGAACTTGCCCCTAGGGTCATGGAAGAGAGCTCGATTATCTTTCAGCACCATATCCCCTTCCTTGTGGTTTCTAGACTTGACTTTTTTATTAAAAGCCCTAGCAATTCTGTGATGGTACCCCTGGATGTGATACAATGCCTTGAACCTTCTCTAATCAAATAACATCAATTCTTCGGATCTACTCTGTTTCCAATCTGCCTCTGCTATTTGACACTCAGCCATAATTTGTAGTGATGGTACTTCAATCTTAATCGGCAGAACAATTTCCATCCCATATACTAGAGAATAGGGGATCGCCCTGTAGATGTTCGAATTGACATTATGTAGCCCCAGAGTGCGAACGACAGTTTATTTGGCCAATCCCTATAAGTTTCCACCATCTTTTGCAGGATGTTCGTAACATTCTTGTTGGTGGGCTCAACAGCTCTGTTTGTCTGTGGTCTATATGTTGATGACTTGTGAAAAGCCACATTAGATTTCTCAAGCAGATCCACCACCTCCTTCGTGAAATGTGAGCCATTATCAAATATGATCTCGCTTGGAACTCTGTATCGGCAAATGTTATTTCTAATGAATTTGACCACATGCGACGCCTTCAACACAACATAAGACTGAGCTTCCATCCACTTAGTAAAATAATTAATCGCCACCAAGATGAACTCATGTCCATTTGACCCCTTTGGCGAGACGGCCCCAATGACATCGATTCCCTAGGCTAAAAAAGGCCATGACGAAGTCAAGTTGTAAAGCTTTGACGACTGTATATTCATCCGATTAGCATGAATTTGACATTTGTGGCATCGCCGAACAAAACTAATGCAATCCTCCTCTATAGTTGACCAATAATAGCCATGTCTAAGGATTTTCCTGGCCAGTATCACACCGTTCATGTGTGTTCCACATTCTTCTCCATGGATGGCCTTGATAAGACTCTTCCCCTCTTCTTCTTCGACACAGAGCTTATGCATTCCCAGATGACCTTTTTTATATATCTTATTTCTGCAGATGATGAATTGGATAACCAGACGCCGTATTCCCCATTTATCCTTAGCATGTGCCCCTGGTGGATACGTATCCTTTTCTAGAAAATTCTAAATGTCGTAATACCAGGGGTTTTGTCTTGAACCCCATCTATTGTGGTGATGGTTTCATAGGCAGGCATGTACTTCTGTTCAATGATGATTGGATGCATCTTCAATCCCAATGGGATGTCTACCATGGAAGATAAAGTTACCAATGCATCAGCGAACTGATTGTTCTCTCTCGGCAGATGTGTGAGCGTCAATTTTTCAAATCTCGAAATTAGAATATCCAGGGTCTGATGGTAAACCTTCATTTTCTCCTCTTTGACTTTCCAGTCTTCGTTCGCTTGACAAATAGCCAAGTTCGAGTCTTCGATGACATCCAACCTTATTGCCCCTAGTTCTAGGGCAACTTCCAAACCAGCAATACATGCCTCGTGTTCGGCTTCATTGTTGGACACTTTGAACCAAAGTTCGAAAGCTAGGGGTATATGGGAATCATTGGGTGCTATGAGCAATACACCTATCCTATAACCGTACTGATTGGATGCTCCGTCAAAGTACATTGTCCATGTTTCCTCTTCTACCTGTAGAATGTCTTCATCTAGGAACAGGTACTCTACCCCTTCACTTTCTTTTACTGGGTGGTCTGCCAGGAATTCCGCTACAGCTCTCCCTTTAATTGATTTGCTCGTGACATATTTAAGGTCAAACTATGAGAGAAGGAGCAACCAATGTGCTAGTCTACTCGTAAGTGTTGGTTTCTCGCAAGAGATATTTGATGGGATCTAATCTCGAAACCAGAATTATGGAGTAAGCTAACAGGTAGTGTCTCAACTTCCTTGTTGTCCATACTAAAGCTAAACGAACTTTCTCCCGGAGAGTGTAACGAGTCTCATAAACCAACATCTTCTTGCTCAAATAGTAGATGGCCTTCTCTACTTTATCTTCAGATTCTTGAGCTAGCATGCACCCCATGGTTTAATTTGTTACCGACAAATACAGAATCAGAGGCTTTCTCGGCTTTGGCAGTGACAACACGAATGGATTCTAGAGGTACTGCTTAACCTGCTCAAAGGCAAACTGACATCGATCATCCTATCAGAACTTATTTTCTTTCTTCAGGAGACCAAACAGTGGTTCACAAGTCAAGGTTAATTTTGAGATAAACCATCTTATGAATTGCACTTTACCCAGAAAGCCACGCACCTCCTTCTTAGTCTTCGATTGCGGCATTTCTAAGATGGCCATGATTTTGGAAGGATCTATTTCAATTCCCCTCTGTGTAATCAAAAATCCCAGCATTTTTCCTACCATCACGACAAAGGTGCATTTCTGTGGGTATAACCTCAATCTGTATTCCCTGATCCGTTGAAAGAATTTTTCCAGTGCGGTGTAGTGGCCTTCTCACTCTTTGGACTTGACAATCAAGTCGTCCACATACACCTCAACGTCTTTGTGAATCATGTCATGCAGAATGGTGGTCGCAGCCCTCTGATATGTAGCCCCAGCTTTTTTCAACCCAAAAGGCATGACTCAGTAACAATAAGTACCCCACGGCGTGGTGAATGTAGTCTTTTCTCTGTCCTCCAGTGCCATCAGAATCTAATTATACCCAAAAAACCCATACATAAATAAAAGCAAGGCATGGCTAGCAGTGAAGTCTACCAACTCATCGATGTGCGGCAGTGGAAAGTCATCTTTCGGGCTGGCTCTGTTTAGATCCCGAAAGTCGACGCAAACCTTGATTCTGCCATTCTTCTTCGGAATACTCAAACACTAGCAAGAATCCTGTATCAATCTGCTTTGTGACTTCTTGTTTGACTTTCAGCGCCCAATTCAAACAGATTCTGCGCAGCTTCTGTTTGACTGGTCTGGCCTCAAGGTTAAGAGGGATCTAGTGCTATACAATCTCAAGGTCGATTCCAAGCATGTCTTCATAGGACCACGTGAAAACATCTTTGAAATCTTTCAATAAAGCGATTAAACGCTCGCGTTCCTCCGAAGACAACGTGGACTCGATTTGGACCAAGTGTGGATCCTTCTTAGTACCTACATTAATGGTAATGATTTCATCAATACAGGGCTTAGCACGCCTCTTATCCTCTCGATTAATCAAGTTTTTCAAAGCCAGAGGAATTTTTTCCTCTTCGTTTTTATGAAAATTGTGAAAATCTTGGTCAATGCAATAAATCAGCAACACAGAGAAGTACACAGAATCTGCAGTGTTTCCATTCATAAGTTCTAGCTCTTTGGTTACAATAGACTCAAAAGAGAACAAAAAAAAAAAAGAGCTCAACAAGACATTGGCATCCGGGTTACCACCCCCGGGAATGCCAGACTCAGACTCCTCGGACTGACTTGAATCTGATCCCGACTCCACAGACTCGGTGGAATTAGATTCTACCTCATCATTCGATTCAGAACTAGAAAGAAAACCTTCTCTAGTTGCCAAGTAAGACGCGATGCCCTTGATGCATTCGGAATACCACTGGTGGGATCCACAACCGGTTCCTCTTCGATCATAGAGACAGTAATGTTATCCCTCAAGTTCTCTGTGTCGGTCGCAAGATCTATCAAGAGATCAGTGAGTGTTGTCCCTGCGTCAACCTCACTGTTGTCTGAGTCATCTTCTTTGCTCCGGCCAGTGTTGATGCTCAGTTCAGCCTTTTCTTCATCACGGTCTTGCAACTGATGGTCAAAGAAGATCTCGAACCTGGGGACACATTTTTTCGAGGAATTCTCCTAAGGCTCAGAAAAGCCACAAAAGGGGAAATCCTCCCATTCTCTAACAAAACACCCATTCAGCGTTTCCCGAATTATCTTGTGGACAAGCTCATAATGCTTCCCAGCTCTTTTGGCCTTGGCTCTGTTCCTCATTTCTTCCTCCTTTCTTATCCCGTCCTCTTTGGTGGGTACGTAGCCCAACCCAAAGGCATGTGGGTTATGTGGCACCTCTACTAGTGCTGTAACACCTTTCGGTCTACTCCTTCCGAGCCCCATTCCTAAGATATGCCGCAGCTTGTTCATGAAGTAGACAGACTGGGCACTAACGTACATGCCTTCGTCCGTGGCTAATATTGTCTGCACCACTCGGGCTTTCACCAGACTGAACCCCGAGAGGAATACATCCTCATCGCCATGATTGATCTCTAGCAATGGTGTAGTCACCTTTGGTGGTGGATGTATGGATGAGTTCCCAAAAACGGTTGCTACTCCTCCTTCATGAGGATACTTCAGCATTTAATGGAGGGTGGAGGACACAGCCTTCACGTGATGTAACCAAGGCCTTCCAAACAGCAGGTTAAAGGTAGCTGGCATATCCAGTACGTAGAATTTGATCTCTTGCTCGGATGGGCTGACCTGGACTCGCACATTCACTATCTCCATGACCTCTCTACTTGTGTTGTCATACGCTCGTATCATCTGGGCCGTGGGAACGAAGTCTTCCGGTTTGAGACCTATCACATAAGCAGTGCGGGAAGGATAGACATTAATGGTAGAATCGGTGTCTACCAACACCACTGGCACCCACTTCTCTCTGCACTCCACGGATATGCATAATGGCTTATTGTGAGCTGGCCCTTCCGGCGATAACTTTTTGTCAGAGAAAGTGAGCATTGGGTTGGCTCCACTTAGAAAGACCAGGCCCACAAGTTGCTCAGGGGTAGTATCAGTGGATAATTTATGTTTATCCATTGTTGACAATACTGCTTGTCGGTGCACTCGTGAAGCCATAAGGAGTCCCCAGATAGAGATATCGGCTTGGATCTACTTGAGCTATTTCAGGACTAGCTCCTCTTCCAGCTGCTTCTCTTTCTCTTTCTCAACCTCCCAGTCCTTTCTTGATGGCTTTTCTTGATCCATGTGTGGTGGTTTAAAAATACTGTCCACTTCTAGTGAGATAGTCTATCTCCTCAGATTACCATGTATTATCTGGGATGTAGTCTCCCTAGTCTTCATTAGTATGAGCCAGATGCATATCACTATCGTCCCACCACTCGCCATCAGCTACCAACAAACAGTTGTCCGACTCCACTTGAATCATTTTCACAATACAAGTATCCCCCTCAGGGCGACACACTGTTGCGATTTTTTGGCTGTCTTCAATTCTTTCTCTCTCAAACTGTCTTAGTGTAGTTTCATGTTTAGTATCTATAGTTTTCACAACACCTACTTCCTCGGTTGGTTTTCTCGTACATGTTCCCTCTAGCAGTTTTCTTTTCTCATCAACCTTCCTGGCTACCACAGCTTCCTTAGCTTTCTTTCTCTCCAGTTTACCCGCAGTTTCTTCTTCCTTGTTCGACTCATCACTCAGCCTTGATCCAGTCCGTCAAAGAACTACAAGTTGCCCAAATCTTCTTCGAGGTGATCTAGATTATCCAACCCTTAGTTCAGGCCATTCTCCCTAACTACATTGATGTTCACCGACGTTGGTAACACCACTTTAGGCTTGAGCTGAGTGGTATGAACAATGTAATGGCTCGGGTTGTACTATTTTTCTGAGGAGGTTCTAGAACACTCTAGCAACAGACCAACACTTCCCCTTGAGGCCAAAATCTCTTCTACTATAGGTGGTGTCACCATTGATCTATGAGGCTCAGTTTATAGATTAGATGTGTTCATCACGCATAAGTTCGTGCCTTCAAGAATGAACAACATTGGTTTCGGTAGGTAAGAGGGGGTAATATAGACGTTGGGGTCATAGGAGGTGGACAATGTATGGATAAGGTAAAGATTTTGAGGTGGGAGGACTAGGTTATGGGCGGGGAGCGGGTTGGTGATTACATTTGGTTTCTAGGGTGGAGTGATAACCTTGTTGTCAATGAGGTCTTGAATCTCATGACGCAAGCAGAAGCATCGGTCGGTTTCATAACCGTGCTGTTGATGGAATGCATTGTATTTTGTGGGGTCATGCTTGGGTAGAAGAGGGTCGGGAAGTGGGCGAGGTTCTAAGGGTTTTAGGCTTGATCAGCACCTGCATAGCTTTGGATAGGGTCATGTATAGTGGGTTAAACATTCTACCCGAAGGTTGGGTAGGGTTGGATGATGTTTGTGGTCCTATATTGGCGAAGGGGTCGGTAGTTTTAGTTGTGGTGACAACACTTACTTTAGACGGCCTCGCAGTTGTGCTACCGCTTGCAGCATTGGAACTACGAACAAACGGCCTCTTGGCCGGCTCCTTATCATTTGTAATAATCCCCTGCTTTATGGCATCCTCAATTTGAACCCCCATTTCATAAAGTTCTTTGAATGTAAACAAAGGGAGAACGATCATTTTCTGCAACAGCTTGCCATGCAGGTTCCGAACAACCATTCTGATTTGGTCTTTCTCTAAAGGTCAAGTGGTCATCATTGATGCTTTGGCTCTTCATCTCATGACAAACTCAGAGAAACCTTCCTTTGTCTCTTGACGTGTTGCCTCAAGATCACGAGTTATGACCTCGATTTGCATATTGTAAGAGTACTGAGCAATGAAAGACTCAGCTAATTCCTCTCAATTTTTCTTTTTAGAATCTTCCAACTTGGCATACTAGATGGCCGCTATACCTAATATGGCATGACCAAAGAGAGATAACTTTTGCAATCTGGTCAAACCCATCGGTCGCAAGATAAAAACAACCATAACTGAACCATTGGGTCCCCAGAACCATCAAAGCGATCAATATGCGGCATCTTAAACCGTTTTGGTAAGGTAACCACAAATTCGGTGTATCCCTCCTCTATGTCTGGAATGGAGTTGACCTCTTGTGCCTTTTTTAACAATTTTTCCAGTTTGTTGATTTTGAGTGTGGTCGGGTCAACCTCGAATTCGAATGGTGCCTCAGTCTGATAGACTGGGGCTCTAGAAGCTTTTACTGGAATGGGTTCTGCTTGGACTAGGATAATCGGAACACCCTCGGTTTACGGATCTGGAGCAGTGGCAATATTAGCAGCGGTACTGATCATAGGAATAGCGGGAGGTGGGTACATGTGATGTAGAGGCCGCAACCGACTGTAGTTGTTGTTGCTGTAGCCTAGTTATGGCGTTGGCCTTACCGGCCGCATCATGCTCTAGCGTGTTAACTGTTTGTTGCAGATGGAGTATTAATTCCTCCAGGGGATATTGCGCCATTGGAATAGGTGACTGTTCTTGAGCTAGACTGAATACAGGTGAGTTGAGAGGTGATTGTTGTAAGAACGGCACTAGTGAACCTTGTCTGATCCTCTTTCGCCTTGTGACCGGTGATAGTGAGGCAAACATGGGCTATCCCCAAGCAAGATCTCCGACCTTGCAAAGTCTTCCGACGTGGGTCTAGAGTGCTTGGGCGATATCAGAACCTTCTGAAGCTATAGTTTTAAACTACCTAGCAAAAAAAAATAAAGAAAGAGAACAGTAATCAGAAATCGTACAGCACCTCTGCTAAGATGCTATCAACACAAACATGATCAAAGCTGTAGGACTGTACTCCACACTGAATTCTGTCCTCAAAACAGATACCAACTCTGCCATTGAGATGAACATTCTTGTACAGTTTCACTGTAAAGAACATACCAGTTAAAAGAGAGCCAAAACACCCCTATGAGGGGGGGACACCCCTATGAGGGGGGTTACCCTATCCTAGTTTTCGTTAGGAACTAGGATTTCAAAACTTCAATCAAGCGGTTTCACATAATCCTATATACGGGTGAACATCCTGTCCTAGTTTGGAACAGTCACTATGACTTTACTATATGCAGCTAGGCCAAATGGTCAAAAAGGGGTACCTCAGCAAGACCACCTAATATACCTCTCACACCTAACACCGAGAAGTAACAAGAGGATCAAGTGGTACAATGGTAGTCTAGATCCAAGGGTTGCGTTTCCAATGTGGCAAAGCCCACGATTGGCAAGCCTTTTAACAAGCTTTTTAGGCAAGCCTCCAACAAGCCGTCCAGGAATAGCAGCTGGAAAACACAGTGACTTAAAGCACCGATGCAAATGCAATGCACAGAACATATATATGCAGATAAAATTTCACATCATGAAGTTCAGGTCAAGTTCTCTACTTTCCCCAACAGAGTCACTATAGACACCCCATTTTTGACCGACCTTAAGACTTGGGCGCTACTGATGGCTTCCTTGGTGATGAAAGTTGTGCAGGTTATGCTATGCAAAGGGTCGATTTCTTTGGCAAGGAGAGAGTCAAATCCAAATGTCACACACCATTGTTGGACCAAAACTATTTTAGATCTTAAAACTCTCTCTTTCAAAATATTTTAAAAAAAGGTTCCTGCGATGCTCCGAGGCTCACATTTCGTTAAATGTTGCGCTTTTCGGTAAACCGAGCAAGGACAAAGTGAAAATGAATGAAAGAGAGATGAAATCTTTGGAAAATCTTTCAAAACACCTTGTTTAGGGGTTTGGAGTTGAAGAAAAGAAGAGGAGAGGGAAGAAACCTAGTTGAGGAAGAAGTTGGGCATGAATCGTTAAGAGAGAGATGAGCAATCCTTGCCAAATCAGGCCTATCATTTTTTATAACTAGATTTAAGTTATGAGGTCACCACTGTTGGAAAGAATACTTCTAGGGAATCATTTTACACTCAAGAATCTCCTAAATCCGAGTCCGGATGGGGGAGATATGATTGGTTGAAGTTGGGCATCAATCCGGGTAGGATCGAAACTAAGCAGCTTCACCAAAACAGGCATAACTTTTTTGCACAGTTTGAATTTTGATGCAAGGCTACCACCATTGGAAATATTACTTCTGGGGATTCAATTTGGACACAAGAATGACCTAAAAATGAGTTCATATGAAGGAGTTATGCCCATTTGAAGTTGGGCTTGAAAAGTAGACTTTTGTGGCCGATCGGCCAAAAAAGTAACAGATCAGCCATCACAAGTAGCAGATCGGCACCAAAGATGGCCGATCAGCCAAGAGTGACCCAACCTCATTTTTTTTAAGATATTTCTCCTCCAGCTATCCCAACTCAGATATTTTCGACCCGAGCTTGATATTTTGCTATATATGAAGCCTTATATCTCATATTCAAAGGGTTAGAACTTCTTAAGCAAGTTTGAGAGCTTCTCTCACTAAACTCCCTCTCTCTCTACAATTTTCAGAGTTTAATCTCTGCCTCTCTCTTTAGAGCCTCTCTCTCTTGCTCTTTTGTGCATAGAACTGCATAGAAGTAGAGAAATACTTCTAGTTGGCCTAGGCATTCTTCATCAAAGTTGCATATCAGTGGGCTGTTGAAAGGTCATTTGAGCCAAGAAAAAGGTTGTTTTGCAGCTGTGCATCAAGGGTAAGAACTCTCTCCCTTTTAGCCTATTTTGCATGTTTGCTTGGCCATCTTTTCACGCTACTTTAGGGTTGTTTTTGGGGTGGTGTTGAACTACCAAAACCTCTGTTTTTTTCTCTGTTTTTCAATCCTAAAAGTGTTGGTTTGTGTCTTGATTGGTTGGGGGGTTGTCTCTCCCTTTGCTCTTTGGCTTGTAAAGCCTTTAGAGCCAACTTCCTAAGCTTTTGAAACCATCTTTGTTTGGCCTTTTAACCACTGAAATCCAGTGGATTTTTAGTGGTAAAAATGTGGTTTTGAGGTTCAACATGGGAGGGGTTGGTCCCCTCTCCTCTTGTCTTGGTTGTATGCCTTGTTGGCCTAATTATTGAGCATGTTTTTCTAGCATGTGTTGGCTTGTTCTTAGCTTATTTTTTTGGCTTATTTCAGCATGGCATAACTCTGTTTTTGGCTTGTTTGATCATGGGTTGCATGCTTCATGCACTTGTAGTGTAAATCCTCTTTGCTAGCCTTGTTAACCTTACAAAGTAGCATGCTCTTGTGGTTTGAATTAGCTTAGTTTAAACATGTTTTTGTTGTTATTTTGGCACGTTATAACTCTAATTTTGATTGGCAGACTCACCTCTTGCATGCTTTATACACTTGTAGTGTAATTCTTGTTAGCTAGCCTTGCATGCTTGTCTCTTTAGCCTATTATTCTAGCTCATTTTGGCTATACTCCAGCATGATTTTATTCATATTTTGGGCTACTTTAGGACTGTTTTGGGCTGCCTTGGTCATATGACTCCTGTTTTGTATAGCTATAGTGCAAATGCCTTGACTAGTCTTGAGTTTTGAGGCCCCTACCATGCTATACTTGTGATGTTTGCATGCCTTGGCATCATTTGGCATGGAATTTCAAAGCTTATATCTTTGCCATACTCTCATGTTTATCACTCTTTAATTGTGTTTAAGAGTTGTGCCTTTATGCCTTGTTTGTGAGCTAATACATGAGCATATTTTTCTTACCATCTATGCTGCTAGTCTAGTATGTTTTTGCTACTATTTTTACCTGCCTTAGGACTGTTTTGGATGGTTAGGGTCATTTGAGCATTGCTTAGTATGGTTGTAGTATAAAGGGCCTTGACTAGCTTTGAGTTGTGAGGCCTTTAACATGTTGTGCATGTGATGTTTGCATGTTTTGGCATCTTTTGGCATGTTATTTCAAAGCATATATATCTGTTACACTTCCATATTTTTCACTCTTTAAGTGCTCTTGAGAGTTAAGCTTTGTGCCTTGCTTGCGAGCCATCATTTGCGCATGCGTTTTCTTGCTTTTCATGCTATCATTTCAGTCCATTTTAGCCACTGTTTTGGCATGATTTAGGTCTGCCCATATTCGGTTTAAGTCCATTGAGCATTGTTTGCATGCCCCTTGTGAGGTGCCCTTTACTAGCTTTGATGCCTTAGCTTCTAAACTTGCCATGCATGCATTGTTCATATGTTGGAACCTTGTGTATGCCATTCTCGCATTGGTAGAATAGCATGTTGTTTGCATGTTGTTGCATTGCGTTTTGTTTGCATGTTGTTGCATTGTGTTATGCTTGCATGTTGTTTGCATGTCCATGCATTGCATTGTGTTTGCATGCCATTAGCATTTATAAGTTGATCATGCTTATGTTGTGTTGCATTGTGTTTGGATAGGGTGTTAATCCAAACATGAGAAACGAGGGAGGTTTCTTACTTGAAGTGATGAAAAGTGCCTCATTTCTCGGTCGCCGACCCTCTTGATCATGCATGATAGAGGTTAAGGCCCTTATGTTTTCTTTGTGCATTCATTCAAATTGATTTGTGCAACTTGGCTTTTTTGGCCATCATGCATTG
>NW_021027091.1:1511567-1535026 GCF_004153795.1 Camellia sinensis | reverse complement strand
CTTCCAATTTGGCATACCATATGGCTGCTACACCCAACAGGGTCCGGCCAAATAGAGACAGCTTCTGCAGTCTAGTGAGGCCCATCGGCCTTAGGATGTAAGCTTGGCTTTGTCCATGGCTGAGAGGACAGCCTGTCTATGTACTCGAGAAGCCATAAGCAGCCCCCAAATGGAGATGTCTGCTTGTATCTTCTTTAATTGTCTCAATACGGCCTCATCCTCGAGTTGCTTTTCCTTTTGCTTTTCCTTTTACTTTTCTGCCTCCCTATCTTTTCCAGACGCCTCTGGTTGATCCAGATGTGGAGGCTTGAAATACCGTCCACTCCTGGTCATGTGATCGACTTCGTCGATATACCAGGTATCATCTGGCTGGTTATCCCCCCAGTCTTCGTCGGTGTGGGCAAGACACAGATCATCATCCTCCCACCACATTCCATCGGCGGCCGACAGGCACCTGTCTGGTTCTGGCATGACTGGTCCGATACCTGCAGTACCTCCTATTCCTATGCTCGCGGCATTCTCCATTTCTGTACTTGCGGCGGTCTCAACCCCCACATGGGCTTTTGCCTTCCTGATTCTCTCGGAATCTTCAAATCTTCCCTGTTCCGACTGTGTCAATGCAGTAGACTGTTCAATAATCCCTGTACTCAAAATGCTCTAATCCTGAGCGAAACTCTTGGCACCGGTGCTCTCCGGCGATGTACTTTGTTCTTTGACCCTCCCGGCTGTTACTAACATTCCTGCCCCTGCCGGGCCTTGTTCCGACTGAAACTCTCCTACCACATCCGACTGATCGTCCAACCATCCCGTGGCCTCTGTCGATTCTTCGTAATCGAACCAATTGACGGCTGAGTCTTCTGGATCTTGGTCACTGTAAAACTGGAACTTGGCAAGATCCTCTTCCGCAGCTGTCAAATCATCCGTTCCCTGTCCTGGGCTGTCCCCTTGGATTGCACACAACTCTCCCCCTGCTGGAAACTTCACATCTGGTCTATTCTGGCCTATTGGTGAGATGTAGTCACTCGGACTATAAGCATTCTCAACATCACTCCCAGACTCCACAGACTCTGACTCGACAACCCCCTTTTCCTTTAGAGTCTTCTCTCTCCTGTTCTCGATGGCCACCACCACTAGCTTGGGTTGGGTTATGGAGACGTCCATCATGCACAAATCGGTGCAATCAGGAAGGAAAACTTCCGGCTTGGGTAGGTAGGAAGGTGTGATATAGATACTAGGATCGTAGGACGCGGCCCCAGTATGGATGAACTTGATTCTTTTGGGTGGTGGAGCTTGGTTATGTGTGGGGAGAGGATTTGTAGTAACATTGGGTTTCTCAGGAGGTAAGATCACCCCGTTATCAATGAGATCTTGAATCTCATGGCGCAATCGAAAGCAGAGGTCGGTGTCGTGACCGTGCTGCTGATGAAATGTACAATACTTGGCCGGATTGTGGGCAGCGGGGAGTCTTTCGGGTAAGGGCCACGGCTCTAGGGGCTTCAGATGCCCTTTTCTAATCAAAACCCCCAAAGCTTTGGACAGGGGCATATAAAGCGGAGCGAAGGTTCTGGTATTTTTGGGAAGGTATTTGGCTGTTTGTGGGCTGCTTCCGGACGCACCGGAGAATGGTGCGGCTGCCATATTTCTTGGGGAAGGGTTGGTGGTGACCAACTCACTTCGGAGGTCCTGGTAGTTGTAGTGCCACTCGGGCCTGCATTGGTGTTACGGTTGAAAGTTCTGCGGGGCTGCTCCCGGTTATTATCAATCAATCCTTGCTTTAAGGCATCCTCAATTTGCACTCCCATTTCATGTATATCAGAAAAGGTAGGGAAGGGGAGTACAATCATCTTTTGCATTAGCTTCGGCTGAAGATTGCGCACAATCATCCGAATCTGGTCCTTGTCCGTGGGCCTTAAGGTCATCATCGAAGCTCTCCTTGGGTTCTTGCCTCGTTGTCTCGAGATCCCGGGTCGTGATCTCGATTTGTGTATTGTATGAATAATGCAGGATGAAGGCCTCAGCCATCTCGTCCCAACTTCTCTTGACGTCATCCTCCAATTTCGCATACCATGTGGCCGCTACACCCGACAGGGTCCGGCCAAATAAAGACAGCTTCTGCAGTCTAGTGAGGCCCATTGGCCTTAGGATGTCTGAGAATAATCTTAGGTACACCATGGGGTCTCCAGACCCATCAAAACGATCAATTTGTGGCATCTTAAACCGATATGGCAGCGTCATGGCTGCGTCGGTGTATCCGTCTCCAATGTCTGGAATGGACTTCACACCTTGAGATTTCTGGAACAGCTTTTCGAGCTTGCACATTTTTAATGCCACGGGGTCCACCTCGGACTCGAAGGGAGAATCCGATTGATTGATAGGAGTGGGCGCTTTGGATAGTTGAGGCAGGATTGGGAGCGGAGCTGGCCCCATTGGAAGATCGGTATCCTCTTGGACATTCCGGGCATTCGACGTTTCTTCGGGTATCAAAACCCTTGGCGGGGGAGGAACTTGTTGCGAAGCAGATGCTCCGTTTTGCTATTGTAACCTCACGATTAACTCTGCTTGTTCGCTCACAACCGTGGCTTGCTGTTTGGCGAACTCTGCCTGCCGAACAGCATCTTGCTGCATCATTTTCATGCTCTCTTGGAGTTGGCGCACCATCTCCTCTAAACTAGCCATACTATTCTGCTCTGGTTGGATTACTGGTATATGTTCTCTTTCTGTAGGTGAAACAGGACCCTGATCCCTACTGAACTCAGGTGGGGTAGATAAGGCCCTCTGAACTGACTGTTGAACTGATGCCCTTTGCCTAGCTGTCCTCCGTCTAGTAACCGGGGATAGGGAGCGGTACACTGGTTGTCCGTCTACCAGATCCTCAGATCGATGGAGCCAACGACCTCTAATCCAGAGTGCTTGGGGAATATCTACTGGGTTGGAAGCAATGGTGCCAAACTACCTAGCAAAAAGATAAATAAAGCAGTAAATAAACAAACAATCGGACGGCATAACTGCATAAAATAAACACATACAACACGCAGTTGGGCATTCACAATACACAGTCGGTAAGCCGAACACACTATTCCTCGATACTGATCACTGTTCCCCAAATTTCTGTTCCCAAAATACTGAATCTGATACCCTCGGATATAACTGATTCTCGAATTCTGATACCAATGCCCTTAGGCTTGATGCCCCAGACTTGCAAACCGGTACGTACGTTCCTGTAGAGATACACTCTAAAAGCACATAGCAAGTAAGAAAGAGCCAAAACACCCCTATGTTGGGGTAGGGTTTCCCTGTCCTATTTTGTCAGGAGCTAGGGTTCCACTATGCATGCAGCAGTTTTCAAACAACCTAACATCGGGTAAGCAGCCTGTCCTAACTTGGAATGGTCATTATGGATCCGAATATGTACTAGGTCGAATGGTCGAAAAGGGTGCCCCGGTAAAACCGGGGTTTGTGTTCCCATACTGTCAGTGCCCATAGCCGGTCAGCCCTATGGTCATGCCTTGACAAGACAAGCCTCCAGCAAACCGTTCAGGAATGGCAGACGGCAAACACTGTGTTCCTAGGCGCACCAATGCACATGCAATGCAAAGAAACACATAAGTGAAATCAAAACGAGATATCACGAGTTCGAGTCAAGCTCTCTAAAATCCCCAGCGGAGTCGCCAGAAACTGTAACACGTCCGCGGGGGACCCCGCTACAGTTCGGACTCGATTTGTTGTCACGATTCCTAATCTGAACCAAAGAGTCCAAATCCGGCAAATCGTTTTGAGAAACAGATTTTTTGAAAAGAAGTGCCAAACATGGACTGCTTTGCCAGATACAGAGTCGCCACCTAAATATTTTTTAATGGAAAAATTTAGGAAACCCTGACTCGGTGCCGAAGGCCACATGTCCGTCATCATCGGAGTTGTCTCGGCTCGGGAGCTTGGGTACGATCAGGGAAGGTCAGCTATGAGCACCCCCTTTCGCCCGGTCCGAGGACCGGCCTCTACTAACCGTGATATCTAATTTTGAAAACTTTATGTGTTCTTAAACCAATTATTAGCCTAGAATTACTATGTTGTACACGCAGCAAACAAGTATAGACTAGATTGCCTAATTTGGAAATAAACATTGCATATCCTTTTGTTTTGGAAAAATGTTTTGAGATTTGCTACTCGCAAGTAGGCTAAAATACGGATTTCAACGAGTTTTCCCAACTCAAGCAACCCAACCTTCACCCACAGGAATTCAAACAGTTTATCACATAAGCATTTAGCCGCATGGTAAGCATACTGTCATGGCAACACTCACACGCATGCGGGATGCTAAAGCATAAATACTTACATCGTACTCCATGCCAAAACAATAAACTAGTTAGCAAACATGCATGTCCTAGTTCATGTTGAAAAATGACTAATGCATCGCATGCAAAAATGCAATTAGAGTAGGCTCGGCTAACCTAAACATGGCATGTGAAATGCGATCAATTTGATGCACGTATTCAATTTTGAATTGAAGTACAAATGCAGTTAGCGTGATGTGCCGAGCCTAATGCATGCAATACAAATGCATGAATGCACGCATGCATAGCATAAGGTATGCTAATTTTAAAAATGTCCTAATCTACCATCATAAGCAGATAAATAAAAGGGAAGAAAGACGTGAGGTTGGGAGACATACACACACTCACGCACACTTATTACATAATTGCCCCCACTCGGAGGGACCAAATAAATATTACAGTCCGAATAATAAGCATATAAATTATTACAGAATTTCTAATTAATTAATAGAGAGAATGCAAAAAGAAAGGAAAAGGGTGGCCGCAGCCTCTGCCTCGGGATGCGCGAATGATGCTTGCTCGAAACCCGGCTCGCCTGGAAAACCCGTACCACACCACTGCCAGCTCTGTTTATACTGCCCTGTCTCTCTGAAAATTACCAAAACCCTAGGACAGGTTCCTTGCAAGCTGCAGAGTATCACCGGCTAGAGGAAATTCTCACCGGCAATGCAGAATTTCCATCGGCTATTCTTGGACTTATCGGCCATTCAAAAATTGCCGGTCGGCACTAAATTCTGCCGGTCGGCAGAAACTTCCTGCAGAAGACAGTTTTGACAGCAACAGAGAACAAACAGTATATAGCATGGGATTTCAGGCACATGTAAGCATGGTCATGCTTCCCATCCTGCTTTGAACTCAGGGAAGTATGGCCCTCGATCCTCGAGCCATCAATGGTGCATGATAGCCCAAGGGATCAAGCTTGCCATTTGATGTAAATGCATGCAACACACAAATGAGGACCGAGGCCTTATCATGTCGAAGTCAAAGACCCCGGTGACCGAGAGTTAAGACACGTTGCATCACTTATAGTATGAACGCTCCTCAACCCTCACACTTGGTTTTACACCCCAAACCAAGCAATGCAATGCATGTTATGCAAACATGGCTCAAATGCAACATGATACCAATTATGCAAGACATGGCAAATGTCATGCAACTACCATGACAAATATGAAATGCTAAGCATGCAAGGTGCAAATGTGATGCAAACATGGACCAATTTGCCATAAAGTTAGCATGGGACAACACATTAATGAACCAATCATGCAACAAACATGAAGCAATCATGCAATGGTGGCTTAAAATGGTAAAGGGACAGACCCTAATTTACCTTAAAACAGCACCTAAAAGTGCCCAAAAAGATGGGCAAACTCTCATGCCAACATGCAAGCCAATGGACTTAAGATTAAGGCACAAAAGGGGGGTACTTTATTTCTAACAATATGACCATTCATGGCATGAATTGGACAAGTCAAAACAGGGTTTTAGCATGCCAAAATAGACCCCAAAACCTACTAACATGGCAGCTAAATTGGCTCGAATGGGACGCATACACCAAAGCTCAATTCTAGGCATAAAAGGGCACACCCCCAAAGCATGAAAGAGGTCACACATATAAGCATACAAGCATGATTTGTGGACTGAAATATAACCCTAAATGATGCCAAATCATGAAGATGGTCCAAGCTACACATGCTAGAGGCCAAGATGCTTAAGGCTTGCAAGCCAAAACATAAAGAGAGGACACCAAGCATGGCAAGTATGGCTAAAAAAAATGGCCAACAGACCTTAAACATAGTAAAACAATGCCAAAATCTTCATGGAACTATGCCAACACATGCAAGAATCATGGCCTAAACATGAGATACATTTCTAGGCCAAATAGGGGGATATGAAGCAAGCATATTAAGCATGCAAATGGGTACAAATCCGGCCAAAAACAGAGATCACATATGACCTAAAAAAACCCAAAAATCTCTGAAAAAGGGCTAAAACCAATCAAGCATGCATGTTACCCTTTAAGCCAAAATTCAAGGAAATAAAACAATGAAGGGAGAGGGGTGTCCCTCCCCTATGCAAGACTTCAAACCACCTTCCTTACCACTGAAAATATATTGGTTTTCAGTGGTGAGGAGATCAAAACACTTAAGGAAATGAGGCCTTACCAAGGAGGCAACAAAAAGGCCAAATGAGGCCGAAGAGGGTGAGTTCGAACTCAAACCACTAAAGACTCTTAATGAAAGTTCTAAAGCATGAAAATATAAGCCTTTTTTATGTTATGCACAAAAACTAAATCAGCAAGTAAGATAGGTAAAAAGCTAGTGCAAGTTTGGGGAAACTAAAGTAAAATGCTCACCCTTGAAGCACACTTCAAGAGCAGCCAAGACAGCCCCCTTCTTTTGATCAAAAACAGCCCAAAAACTCAAGAATCAACCCTCAAAGTCCTCAATCTCGGAGCAAGGTGTAATAGTGTGTGTATTGGTGCAAAAGTAAGGTAAAATCACACTTTTAGGCCAAGAAACACACACAAGGGAGGAGAGAGAGGGAAATATAGAGATAGGGTGTATCTATATGTGCAAGCTCTGGTTTTTGCCTTCAAAGTCTCTAACCTAGAACAAGGAGAAGGCTTCCCCTCTTATAGAAGTCCCTCTTGCAAAGCTTATACAACAAGCTTGCCTAGAGGGAGATCCCTCCATACACGTGTATGAAGGGCAGCAGAGTTGGTGCCAGCTATCACAGCTGGCACAAAATATTTACATAAAGTAGATGAACAGTGGTCGGCTGCCCAAAAATGCCATTTTGGCAAAAAAGAGTGCCGACCGGCATACAATAGTGCCGACCGGTAATATATATTGCCGATGGAGACAAAAACCAGCCGGTGGCCTCTAGCTACTGCCGGTGGTGTGTGGGGATGCCTCACAAGGCATTCCCTGTCCTTCCAAGGCAAAATGCAAGTGTTTGGTGCAAAACCAGACACTAAACAGTCGAGTTCGGAGATCCTGAGGCAAGGCGCGTAGCCGAGACCTCCGGGAACTCCAAACGAACACAAACATGGATAATCACCGAGTGTTCAAATGGTGACGTCCAAGTCTTGAGGACGGTCAAAAATGGGGTGTCTACAACTACCCCTAACTCCAATCAAACCTTAAACCACCATTTTAGACCATAAAAATAAAGATTTTCAGAGGTCAAAACCAGCCTCAAAACAGCATGCAAAGATGGCAAAACATGTATTTAAATTAGGCTTAAAACACAAGTGTTCTACCTCTAGAAGACAAGATGCAATTTAGGCACCAAAACCAAGCCAAACCAAGCCAATATCCTCTTCGAGAGCTCAAATAGGACCTCAAGAAACCTCAAATCAATGGTGATCAAGTTTGATCAAGGGCTTATATGCAAGAGTGTAGAGAATTCAAGCTATAAGGCACAAAATATTTAGAGAGAGATGATTCTAGAGAGAGAATTTTTGTCTTCAAATATTTCCAACCCCCTCACATGCAAGAGGGGGCCTCTATATATAGAAGATACAAAATCCCCTCAAAGAGATCCAGCCATACACATGTAAGAAGATGGCTCAATATGTGCAAACAGTTGACACAAAATATCAAAAAATATCTACTAATACACTGGTGGCCGGCAAGGCACATCAATGGCCGGCAGGACAAAATCCATGGCCACCAGTGCCCAAACATGGCCGGCAGTGCATCAAAAACATCATGTTGAAACGACCTACACATGGTCCAAAAAAGAGACGGAATTGATGCAGGGTTTGGAAAGCTCAAACCTGTGGTGTTTCGCCGCGGATTTCGAGCACTCGACGAGAAATCAAACTCATCATTGGATATACCTGCAAGAACATCCAAGTCTTGAGGACGGTCAAAAATAGGGTGTCTACCGAACTCACGAAAGATCCAGTTCATCAAATCTATAAACACCGCTGGAGCATTGGTTAGCCCAAAAGGCATCACAAGAAACTCATAGTGGCCATACCGCGTACGGAATGTCGTCTTCGGGATATCCTCCTCCCTTACCCTCAACTGATGGTAACCTGACCTCAGGTCTATCTTAGAGAAACAGCAAGACCCTTTCAACTGATTGAACAGATCATCTATACGAGGCATTGGGTATTTATTCTCAACAGTAACTTGGTTTAACTTTCGAAAATCAATACAAAGTCGCAAGGCTCTATCTTTCTTCTTAGCAAAGAGAGTCGATGCTCCCCAAGGCAAAGTACTAGGGCGGATAAAACCCTTATCTAACAATTCCTGGAGTTGAATCTTCAACTCACTCAATTCAGTAGGTGCAAACCGATACGGTGCCATAGGGTGTCGTGCCAGACACTAAGTCAATAGAGAACTCAATCTCTCGGTGAGGTGGCAAACTAGTAAGGTCCTTGGGAAAGACATCGTGGTATTCACAAATCACCTTGGCAACTCAAGCCAGACTTCATCACATTCACTGTCCAGGAAGCTAGCAAGAAGACAACTAAGTTCACTCTGTCCATGTGGATCATATACCGGTGACAAGACTCTATCCACCTGGTCCCCCAAGAAATAAAAGCAATCACCGCTCGAGGTACATACAGTAACCCTCTGACGGTAGCAATCTATAACAGCCCGATATGACGATAACCAGTCCATACCCAAAATAACATCATAACTAGTCATGTCAAGCAAAACAAATGCAAATAGAAGTTGACGACCAGCGACCTCTATGTCACAACCTCGACACCTCTATTTCAAGATAACCTCACCACCAATAGGTGACTCTATACAAATAGGAGATGCTAACTGTGTCAACTCCAATCCCAAAATTGATGCAAATGTAGATCAGATAAAAGAATAGGATGCACCCGTATTAATCAACACATTAACAATTGAATTGCAAAACAAAAAGGTACCTCTCACAATAGATGGAGTAAGCACAAGATCTGGCACGGTAACAGCATACACATGCCCTGTTAGCCTCTAATCTACCTGCTCACCCCTCGGAGCATAGGTCTGCTGCAATGGCTGAGCCAAAGAAGCTCCTTGATTGGTCCTCAAGGCCTGTACTGATTGTATAGGCTGGTGACTCTGTGTCTGTCTCGAACCAGACGTACCAGATGTGCCACCCAACTGTGGGCAAGATCTCTTCAGGTGCCCCGCCTGGCCACACTAATAACAAGTGGGCGGCTGTCCTCTACCCTGACTCTGGCTCTAAGAACGAGCCGAAGATGAAGGTGCTCGCTGCCACCCTCCTCCTCTCTGCGGGCAAGCTGGAGACTTGTGGCCCAACTGACCACACTTGAAACAAGTCACATCTCCTTGACCACATCTCCCAAAACCTGAGCTAGGCACTGGAAAGGTAGACCTCAATTGAACTCCCCGGGACAACTGAGGGTTAGAACCCCTCTGCCTCTTACCGTCTCTCTGACTATCCTGACTCCTCCTAGAGCCCCTCATCCTCTCCTCTTCTACTTGTATAATAGTCTCAAGATGGGCTGCAGCCTACACAAGGCGTCCATAATCCCTAATCATGGATCTAGCCACTCGAAACATGAGTCTGGTCCTTAACCTCTTCTCGAACTCCAAACAATGGCGCTCCACAGTCGCCACCAACTCAAGTGCAAACCTAGAGATGCTAGTGAAAGTGGCGTCGAACTCGGCTACAGGTGTGTTCAACTGGCTGAGGTAAGAAAATTGATTCCTCAACTTCTCCCTAACAGTGGGAGACAAGTACTTGTCCTGGAAGACATCGACAAAAGCCTCCCAAATCCCTCCAATGCGTCCCCGTGCATACTTCCACCATTGACCTGCGTCTCCCTTCAACTAGAAGGACGCCAAGGTCACTCTCAAACCCCCGTCTTCGATGCTAAACATCTCAAACATCTTCACCATCTATTCTAACCACTCATCAGCCTTCAGTGGCTCATTTGGGTCACCCAAGAACTCATCTGGATTGGACCGGAAAACTCCCTCTTCAAAAAAGAAGGCCCTACCTTAGCTACCTAGGCCTGGACTTAACTCTCAGCCCTAAGAATGTCCATAGATTCCCTCAAAGCTCCGGTTATTTAGCAAAGGTATAAGTAGAAGTGCATAAACAATGCTTGTGATAAAACTTTTCACAACTTTATATACTCGTAAGATATTAATTTCAAGCCTTAATCCATTTACTTTCAATTCATATTCCGTTCACTTATTTGTCTCCATTCATGAGTCAATTTCGTTATATCTCAACAACCGAACTGAGGCTACAACTCAAAAATTTTCAAATCATACAACACATATACATAAACACTTCAAACTTCTATTTCAGGGATATTTCGTCCGCGAGCAGCCATCAAACAGCACCCATGTAAATGTCGACTATATAAGCACTATAATTGCTATTTTACGGATATTTCATCCGCGGGCTAGGCACCCATGTATAATTTCGAGACTTTCACCCAAGACACTCCAACCAACTTAATTGTAATGGAGTTCATCCCCTTTCTCCTTCCAAACAAACATTCATACATATGCAATGTAAATAAACAGATAATTAAACATGAAGCACATTCCCTTTCTACTTCTAAACAAACATACATATACAATGTATATAACCACAGTCATATTCGATGACAACCATCAAAAGGTTAGTTTTAATTCACCTAATCCACAAGCAATTTCTATAATAGTCAAAGCTATCCTCCATTGACAGCCAAATACAATTCTCTAGACAGATATTCAATCTTAAACAGATAGTTTATTCAAAACTTCCAAAAGACTGAGTTAATACATAACCAATCGCACCATTCATATCAATACCCTCTAAATTTCACATTTTCAATGTCAATTCTAATTATTTGCACAAAATAATAGTTGATCCAATTAGGGCATTTTCTCCATTTTCCCCAATATTAGCCAAGTGTCAAAATCATCAAATTAGACATAACACAACATCATTTTCAAACCCCACAAGCATTTATTTCACCTTCACCCAAAACCTCTCTTTCAATTTTATGCCTAAATCCTAAGTTTGTTTAAAACATCCCCAAATCACACCATTGTTACACAAGAGACAATAACTAAGCTAAATATCATATGAAGATATAGAAAGATCCCTACCTTAAAGAGAGAAGACAAGCCAAGCAAGAGTGGAACCCCAAGAACGCCGAAACCCACTTCTATTCGGTTCAAAATGAAGATCTTGACGAGCTCTACCTTTTTCTCAAAGGCACTAGGGTGGAAATCCTAATGGATTAGATGAAATCTTTGAGAGAATGTGAATTTTAGAGAGAGAGGCTCAAGAATAAGCTTTTTAGAAAGTTTTAAAGAGAGAGAGAGAGAGAAAAAAAAAACTGATTCAAAATGTCATCTTCTCGGGCTGTTATACACGTAATCTGCTTGAGCGTCAGACACAAAGTTCCCTCGAGCGTGAAAAGTGGCGCTTGAGCGTAGAATACGCACTGCCATAAGTTTTGCAGACGAAGGGCCCTGCTCGAGCATAAGACTAGATGCTTGAGCGTCCAATGCACACTCCTAGTATTTTTAGACCTGCAAAAGAAATACTGAGAGTTGACGAATCCTGCTAGAGCTCAAGAATGGCCGCTCAAGTGGAGGAGCAAAATTGTGAAGCTCGCTCGAGCGCAAGAATGCCCACTCGAGTGGAAGATCCAAAATATGGGCAATAAAGGCTTAGCAAGACAAGCAACCAACCTGTTCCAAATGGACAACCACAACTCGAAGGCCTATTCTAAAGGCATACAAGGGGAACAAGAGATAAACAACAATATAAAAGCATTAAACCCGTGTCCAGGTTTCAATAGGTAACGGGTCAAAAATTGAAATCGCTATAGAACTCGATCAAAATGCATGAAAAATTGCATTAAGTTATGATCAGATTGAATGAAATAAGTTGGGCACTACTCATGCCCGCACCCCATGCATTTCTAACTTATGGCCAGCCTCATTTTTTCTTAACCCCAATTGTTAACTTCAACCAATGATTATCTCGTACTTCATACTTGTCAAGCATTTCCTTCCATTTTAACGTAAACTCTTCTTCATTCTCAATGTTGAACATAAATTTGGATAAAACATTCTTCATCCCCTTATCCTTGACCTCCTTATCCTTGAAGATAGAATTTGCATGCCTGAATGTATTTTGCAGGTTGAGCCAAAACTGAGTAGTCTTCACTAAAAGAGGTATATCTCTTAGCACACTTTGGAATTTTGATGTGAGGCTGCCACCATAGGAAATAAGACTTATGGGGCTTCAATTTAGGCACGAATGACTTGAAAATGAGTCCATATGAAGGAGATATGCCCATTTAAAATTGGATATGGAGTGAGCAAATTTTTGCTGTCGGCTAGAAATGTGGGCTGTCAGCCACTTTAAGTGGCCGGTCGGCCAGAAATGTGGGTTGTCGGCCACAAATGTCCAGAAAGCTCGGAATTTGCAGATATTTCTCCTCTAGCTGTTCTACACTGTACCAGTTGTCCTGTATTCAGATATTTCGACCCAAGGCTCATATATTGCTATATATGGAGGCCATATCTCTCATATTGCAAGTTGAGAAAGTTTGGGAGCCTCTCTCTCTAAAATCTCTCTCTCTTGAGCATTTGTGCTTAGAAGCTTGCATACTTCAAACTTTAACCTATCAACC
Source organism: Camellia sinensis (assembly GCF_004153795.1). Lineage (NCBI taxonomy): Eukaryota > Viridiplantae > Streptophyta > Magnoliopsida > Ericales > Theaceae > Camellia > Camellia sinensis. Next base: position 1,522,066 of record NW_021027091.1, on the reverse strand, counting down.
CTTAACCAAAGTGGTTCATCCTTGGGCTGAGGTTGCTTGAAGTTCTCTTGGAGCCTCCTTTGAGCTCTAAAATGGTGGTTTAAGCTCAGATTTGCGCCTATTGTGTGCTTTGCTTCAAACGTATAAGACTTACCCCATTTAAGCTTATTTTGCACACTTGTTTTGCCACCTTTGCAAACTGTTTTTGGCCTGGTGTTCAACTACGAAAACCTCTATTTTTAAGGTTTAAAAATGGTGGTTTAAGGCCTTTTTGGAGTTAGGGGTGGTCCACCCTTTTTTGTAGCTTGTTTGCTAAGTGTTGTGCTCTTTTTTTCAAAGCTTTTAAAACAACTTTTTTTGTCCTTTTAACCACTGAATTCCAAAGGAATTTCAGTGGCAAAAAGTATGTTTTGAGGTCCAAAATAGGAGGGGGTGGCCTCCCTTCCTTGTGTCTTGTTTGCATGTGTAGATGGCCTAGCATGTGAGCATGTTTTTCTACCCTTTTGAGACTTGATCTTAGCATGTTTTCGCTGTTATTTTGGCATGATTTAGCTCTATTTTAGGCTGCTTTGATCATATGAGGCTTGCTTTGTATAGCTATAGTGCAAATGCCTTCACTAGCTTTTTGTTTTAAGGCCTCTAACATGTTTTGCATGAGACGATTGCATGATATAGCATCGTTTAACATATGATTTTAGTGCATATAGCTCTGTCACACTCTCACCTACTTCACTCTTTCATTGCTTTTGAGAGTTGTGTTTTGAGCCTAGCTTGCGAGCCAACACATGAGCATGTTTTTTATTTATTTATTTTTATTTTTTTTCTAGCTTTTGTGCTTCAATTCCAGCATGATTTAGCCATTGTTTTGGCATGTTTAAGCTTAGTCCAGAGCAGGTTTGGTCATTTGAGCTTGGTATTGCATGTCTCTAGTGTAATACCCTTCACTAGCTTTGATGCTTTTGGCTCTTAACATGTTGTGCATGTGTTGCTTGCATAATTTAATGTCTTTTGCATGCCATTTCAGCACTAAAAGTCTGCAACCTCCCTCATTTCTTCATTTTCTCATTTGTTTTGAGGGTTGGTTAACATTATGATTGTGTTTAAGCTTGAGATTGAGCTTGTGCTCAATGGCTTTAACCCTCTTTTGGGGGTTGTTCCTCCTATCCAAAGGCATGAGCTCTCTCATATCTTAGACCATCCTTTGGTTGACCCCTCTCCAATTAGAGGACTTTCACATTGGACTTAATTGGTTAAAGGATTAATCGCTAATCTAAAATGTGTAAATAAAATGAGCAAAGTAAAACTTGTGCAAGATAAGCATTTGTGCTACATTGCATGTGTTTGGATCGGACGTTAATCCAAACACAACAAATGTGGGATATTTCATACTCGAAGTGATGAAATGTGTCATGTTTCTTGGTCGCCATCACCCTTGATCATGCATGATAGGGTGGTGGACCTTTGAATCTTATTTATGCATTCATTGACTTTGTACAGGCTTGGTTTTTTGATCATCATGCATGAAAATGCTTGGTTGATAGCTTGAGAGCCAAGTGCCATACTCATTTGAGCTTGAGGAATGATAAGGAGAGTGGCAGTACACACATTCCTTGAAAAATACATAGTTGTGCCTCTGTTGTTCTCTGCTGCAGCAAAACCAGAAGCCTGGAAGAAGGGGTGGCTGACCGGCCATTTGCAATAGTCGACTGACCAGTGTGGGTGGCCGACCAGCCAGTTGTTGTGGCCGACAGCCACTTTCTGTGGCCGACCGGCCAGAAGAGAAAAGTTGTTCAAATGTGTTCCTGTGTTAGGGCAGAAGCATTCTGGAAGTTGGTGCAATTTTCGGAGGTTCAGGCGAGTGCAAACAGAGGCAACAGAGATCATGGCAATGGATTTTCAGGAGGAGCCAATTGAGCATGCATGCCTCCCTCACCTATGAGGCCGTTTACTCGCTTTATTTGAACTGTTTTAAATAGGTTAGCGTAGCTAGTTATCTAATTCGTTTTGTAATATCATAATTAGTTTGTGTAACTAGTTATTCAATTTCATTTGTTGTAATTAATTAGCTTAGAATAAGTTAGTTAATTAGATTCAAATTGGCTTGTAATAATTAATTAGCTAGAATAGTTAATTAGTTTCATTTTGTAATAATTAGCTTAGCTTAGTCTAGCTTAACTTATTTATTCAGACCCTCCTTCGAGAAGGTGCAATGTTGTAATGAGCGTGCGTGTGTGTGTGCATGTCTTCCAACCCCACTTCTTTCTCCCTTTTACTTAACCGCTTTTAATGGTTAGTTTTAGGGCACGTTTTGATTAGCATACCTTATTCTTGCATGTTTGCATCATTCATTTGTATTGCATGCACTGGGCTTGGCGCATCATTCAAATTATCGTATTTCAGTACTTCTTTGAATATGTGTATCAAATCGAATCATATGCCATATTAATAGCCGAGCCTATTAGTTGCATTATTGCATGTATTGCATTAGGCATTTTAGCATAGTTAGGATCATGCACATTTCTAACTACCTTTTGGTTTTGGCTTGGAGTACACTGTAAGTGTTACGCTTTAGCATACTTGCATGAGTGTGAGTGTTGCCATGATAGCACGCTTGCCATGAGGCTACTTGCTTAAGTGATTAACTGCATGAATGCCCGTGGGTGATGGCTTTATTGCCTGAATTGGAACAATTCGAATAATGTGAGTTTTAAGCCCACTTTGTGAAGTGGAAAAATCATGTTTTAAGCCCACTTGAGGGTGGTAAATCCGCGCTTTTAGCCCACTTGCGAGTGGCCTTTTCAAACCATTTTTGAAATGTTCCAATTTTCGCGACTTAGTCTATATTTGCATCAAGAAATACCAAATAAGTTAGCTAATAACTGGATAAGAGCACATGAGGTTTATAAAATAACATATCATGGTAGTAGAGGCCGATCTTTAATCGGGCGAGCGAGGGTGCTCATTTCAAGACCTTCCCCTCTCGTACCCAAGTACCCGAGCCTAGACAACTTTGGTGATGACGGACACATGGCCTTTGGCATGAGTCAGGGTTTTCTAAATTTCCCAAAAATAAAATATTTAGGTGACGACTCTCTAATCTGGTAAAACAGTCCAATTTTGGCATTATTTGATATAAAATCTAATTTTCCAAAATGATTTGCCGGATTGGACTCTTTGGTGTTTATTAGTCTCACATTGTACTTTGTGAGATTAGATTCAGCACTGTGACAGGAGTCCGAATGTAGGACCAATTCGCGCCTCTCCGAAAGGGGGCGCGTGAAAAAAGTCGAGTCCACAGGTACTTCTTGTGCTCGAGTGGTGGTCACTTGTCTATAAAACTTCTGAGAGTTTGTATTCTACGCTTAAGCGGCACTTCTTGCGCTCGAGCGATCAAACTTTTTGTGTCTGGATGTTCGAGTGTTACTCCTTGCGCTCAAGCAGACTGCGCTTCTATATAAGGCTGTAATGTGCTGAAAAAGTCACTTTTTGCTTTTCTCTCTTCTTTTTCATCATTGTTAGGGTTTCTTGGACCTAAAAGCTGGGGTTTCATCTAGTTGTATCCATTTTCTACCCCTAATCCTATAGATCAAAATGTAAAGGTCATGCGGTCTTCCTTTTGATTTGAGCGGATTGTGTTTTCGTCGCCGATGGATTTTCGGCTTCTCTCCCATTCGCTCTAAGAGGAAGGGATTCTTGAGCTTCTTTTCAATACCTCACTATAGATAGACTTGTGGTAATTTTTATGGCATTTAAAAACATAGTTTATTGTTGGTTTTTGTTAAAAAACATGTGGATGGATTTAGGTTTATTTGGTGAGTTCGTGGGTTGTGTATAATTGGTTGTGAGTTATAAATCATGTTTAGGATATAAATTGGAAAGGTTAGGTGTTTTGTTTATCGATTTGGAATCTAAAAGAGAAGTTTAATGTTAAATAGAAATGGGATTATAATGTGGTTGTTTAGGAATAATTGGGGTTTTAGTTTAATGTTGGTGGACGTGGCCACTATGGTGTTTGTTGGGATTTGGAGTAGTGAGGTTTTGTTTTCAAAACCAAATGGAACTAATTATCCATTTTTTTATAAAACTTGAGAGTTTGCGATGAACATAAATGTGGAATTACCTAAGGGTGTATCTATTATCTTGGATTATGCAATTGGCGTCTAGAGTTTTGTCATTGGCCATTGGTGGAGGTTGATATTGATTATTGCTAGATATATACCATGTGTACTATTGTAGAATGGACTAAGTGATATGAGATGATATGTTGTTGGTTATAAGTGAGCATTGTGAATAGACAACTCCATTGTTGAGCTATGAATTATGTTGTAAAAGAGGTAATTGGAATGCTTATAAATGTTGTTTCTATTATGAGACTGTTGTTGAATAGTTATGGCTTTTAAGGTGTAGTACTTCATGATGTGTTTTGGGAATATTTGAAATAAAGGAAAACCAGTGTGGAACGGTGGTTCACGTAGTATATTTTAAAAGAAATGAGTTAATGTAATTAACAGATTGTGGCTATTATGATGATAATTGAACTAGGTGTATGTATTACACCCGTGTAGTGTTCTGTTGATTAGCTCGTTATGCTTTTAATGTGATATTGTTTGGGGGTCCGTTTCTCACCGTATTTTAGCCGGCAAAGCGTGGCACCTTGACAGAGGTTTCCTCGTCCCTTTCGGTTTGTGCCCGGTAAAGTATGACCTGAGGAGCACCTCCTTTCGAGTGAGGTCGGTAAAGTGTTATGTGATGTTAGTTTTGTTTGATTTGCCATCCAGGCTGTAGGCTGGTGGAGATGAGATTGGTAGTATGTATTACTTCAATTATCCCATTTTGGATATATATTAGTGTTGTCGGTTTTCATATTGTGGAGATGAGCTTGGTAGTATGTATTACTTTAGTTATCTCATTCAAATGTATATATGTGTTAACGGTTTCATATCGGTCACCTTTTTAAAACCTTGGGCCTATGGTCAGGGAAGGTTGTAGATATATATGTTGGGATGTAAATGCTTATGGTGTATTAAGAGGTAAGATGGGGATTATGATTTGCATGTGGGGTTATATTTTCAGAACGGTAGTTCAAGTGAGATTCTTTTATGTTAACGTGAGAAGTTTTATCAAAGAAAGAACAAGGCTTTAAAATATTTTCTTTTGGAAGTAATGATGGGAATGTGAAAGAGAAGAATTGATTTCATAACGAAATGTGTCAAGAGGAACGTTTTGAGAAAAACACAGTTATATGAGTATATTTTGGATGTTAATGTCACACTACTTATTTGGTATGTCTTGATGCATTCATGATCATTTTTATCTATATGTTGTGATTGGTTAGGATCTCTACTGGGCTTAGTACTCATCCCATGTGTTGATAAACTTTTTAAGTTAGGAATCGTGTATGACTTGAAGTCTTTTAATTGTTGGCCACGGGGCCTTTTACTTGTTGGCTGTGTGCCATGTATTGTATAAGGGTGAATCACTTTGTTTTATTTATTGTTATCCAATGTAAGCCTAAGGGCATTGTACCATGTTTTATTTATGTCATCATTGTTGCAGTGAGAGAATGTTATTATTTATTCTTGTTCATGTTCTCAACTAAATGGAATTATTAAATGGATTTGGTAATGGATTCAAATAATAAAAATTGGGGCATGACAACTTGGTATTAGAGCGAGCCGAGTTGAATACTTTGGGCTCGTGGGAAGTGGTTTTACCATAGTGGGTTTCCTATGCGTGGTGAGGATGTTGCATATAGATGATTTATGTGTTTGGACTTCATGTGTTGCATTTGTGTGAGCATGGGGTTAAGTTTTCTGGATAATTCTTGTCACCGGTGAACTTATTTTGAGGTTCTATTGGAAACATGCCTGATAAACGTGGTTTCTGATAGGAATTTCTTGAGAGTTTCAGGGTGAGTAGTTATCTTGTGGACTTGATTCGATTACATGATTAAGTGTTTATGTCTCCATGTGATAGAATTATATGTTTTGGAGCTAAGTGTGTCTTGTAGCTTAGTGGGGGTTAGTGTGTGCCTCGGGCAAGGTTGTTATGTTGTTTACTAAGTTTGTTTCGATTTTGATTTTATAAGATGTCTTCTCAAGGGAGTAGAGGTCGTGGGGGAAGTAGGAGTGTCGATAGAGGCACAGTTGTTCCGTTAGTACTTGTCCCCGCAGCGTCGGCTATGGGTGAGGAAGTTGCACACAAGATTATAAGAGCGGTGAGAGATGCTCTAGCTCGCAATGAGGGGGACCATGGAGATAACCTTAAGTTGACTAAGGAGTTTCTTCGCTCCAATCCACCTATGTTTTTATGGGAGCCTAAGCCGTTGGAGGCTGATGATTGATTAGAACAAATTACCAAGACTCTTGATATGCTCAGAGTCAAAGACGAGGAGTTGAGGGTTGTGTTGGTTGGTTTCCAACTGAAGGGAGACGCCAGTTATTAGTGGAAGTCTTCGTGAGTTTTTGTGGGCACTACTTGGGTTGCTTTCACTGAAGCCTTTTTGGCTAAGTATATTCCTCTTTCCGCTCGGGAAAGATTGAGGTACCAGTTTGTTGGGTTGCGCCAAGAGGATACTCCTTTGGCACAGTTTGAGGTGAGATTCGCTAGTTTGTCAAGATTTGCTCTAGAGTTGGTTACAACAGATGAGCAACGTTGTCTTAAGTTCGAGGGGAAGTTGTGTGATGTTATTTGGGGAAAGGTTGTCGGGGCAATGCATAGAGATTATGACGCCTTGGTAGAGGCAGCGGCTCACGTGGAAACTATTATCGATAATGTTGATTGGATGAGGAGGAAGAGTCCATACCGTCAAGTTCGACTGTTCGGAGAGGTAGTAGACCTCGTAAGAATTGGAGGCGTACAAGATCTCAAGCACAGGCACAGTTGATGCCGCAAACTACTTTTGTTTCTTTAGACCCGTCCTGTGGAGGGTCTAGTCAAACTCAGGTGTCCTCGAGTCAATCTCGGAATAGAGGACCACCTTGGTGTTCTAGATGTGGTTGGACGGGCCATGTTCAGCGTCATTGCCCTCTATGGGAGTAGAGCCAGTTTCAGTAGTCCAAGCGGGGACAGTAGTGAGGTTGGAAGTGTGACGGAGTTTTGATGCTTTGTAATGTCGTATGATGTTATCTTATGTAAGGTTGTATGCTTACGGATGTTGTTTATGCATATGTGTATGTGGTTATAAACCCCAAATGGTGTAGTTATGTAATTAACTATGTATTTATTGGTAATATGTTGAAGGATATTGTAAGGATTCCTAGTTTTATTATGTCATATTGATGTCTTGGGGAAGGGTGTTGGCTTCTGATGTCTCAGGTTGGTTTCGTATGCCTTATTGAGTGGCAAGGGTGTGTTTTATATTGTGCTTGGTATAGTAATAATGTTTTGTTTTGGACTTTGAGTTGTGAGAATAGAGGATTGGTGGTTTGGTTTTATGGTATTCATAGTTGGTTGACACAAAGTCACCTTAGAAATCATTTTTGGTTTAAGCTAATGGTTGTAAGGATGAGGGGTATTTCTGGTTGTACTTGGGGGCGTGAAGCCTTGCTCATGGGTGTTGTTTGGTTGGAATGGGTGTGTAGAACCTCTTGAGTTGGGGTAATGTGCTAATGTGTAAATTTTTCAAGCGTTTTTGTGCCATTGAATTATGTTAATTAATATTACTGGTGTGGTGTTGGTTTGGAACTTCCGAGATTTGGGAAGTTATTTGCATTGTATTATATCTCTTGGTACTGTATTTATTTGTAGACTGCCCGAACTCGCTCTGCGTGCCCCCTTTTTCGGAGAGGGCGCAAATTGTGTTCTAGCTACTACAGTTCGGACACCTGCCATGGTTCTGAATCTAATCTCACAAAGTGCAATGTAAGACTGATAAATCACCAGACAGTCCAAATCCGGCAAATCGTTTTGGAAAATCGATTTTAATCAAAAGGCGCCAAACATGGACTGCTTTGCCAGATTTCAGAGTCGCCACCTAAATATTTTGTTTTGGAAAATTTAAGAAACCCTGACTCATGCCTAAGGCCACGTGTCCGTCATCACCAAAGTTGCCTCGGCTCGGAAACTTGGATACGAGGGAGAAGGTCATGAAATGAGCACCCCCGCTCGCTCAATCAAAGGATCGGCTTCTACTAACATGATATGTTGTTTTTATAAACACATGTGTTCTTATTCTGGTTATTAATCTAGAATTACTATGTGATGCGCACCGCACACAAGTATAGACTCAATCGCAAGGATTGGAACAAAACATCTCATGTTTGTTTTTTAAAATAATTTGAAAGTACTACTCGCAAGTAGGCTAAAGCGCGAATTTGCCACCCTCAAGTGGGGTTAAAACAACATGATTTGCCACTTCAAGTGGGCTTAAAACACACATTTGATGAATTGTCCCAATTCAAGCAATAAAGCCATCATCCACAGTCATTCATGCAATTAATCATTTAAGCACATAGTCTCATGGCAAGCATGCTGTCATGGCAATCAGTTACACGCATGCAAGGATGCTAAAGCATAAACACTCACAGTATACTCCAAGCCAAAACATAAGCTAGTTAGTAATCAATGCATGATCCTAGCTATGTCAACAATGCCTAATGCAACACATGCAAAATGCAACTAAGTAGGCTAGGCTATCTAAGATGGCATATGAATGCAACACTAGATAACATGCTTTGAAACACGTATTCAAGTAAGTATTGAAATTCAATGCAGTTTGAATGATGCGCCGAGCTTGGTGTATGCAAGATAGATGAATGACGCACGCCTGCATAGCATAAGGTATGCTAATTGAGATATCTCCTAAACTAACCATCGAAAGCTGATAAGTAAAAGGGAGAAAAAAGTGGGGGTTGGAAGACATGCACACACGCACGCACCCTTATTACAACATTGTGCCCTCACGAAGGAGGGTCCGAATGAATAAGCTAACTAGCTACGCTAAGCTACTTATTACAAACCAAAATGAATTGAATAACCAGCTAATCTACGCTAATTAAATATTACAACACAGACTAAACTAATTAATTACAAAACATGTAATTAACTACAACTAGCTAGTAAAGCGATAAAATGGCCTCGCGGGTGAGGGAGGCATGCATGCTCGGTCGCGTCCTCCCGGAAATCCACCGCCTTGCCTTAAGATGCCTCTGTTTGCACACCTTTAGACCTCTAAAAATGGCGCCAACTTCCAAATTGCTTCTTACTAATCTCAGGAACATGCTGAGGGATGATCGGCCAGAGATGGTGGCCATCGGCCAAAGTTGATGGCCATCGGCCACTTCTAATAGCCGATCAGCAACCTTGGTGGCCGGTCGACAGCTTTGATGGCCGGTCGGCCACTGCTTCTTACAGTTTCTCCTTTTGTTGCAGCAGAGCACAAACAGGGGCATGGCAGTGTATTTGCAAGGGAATGTGTGTACAACCACACTCCTTATCATGTCTCAAGCTCAAAGAAGTGTAGTGCTCGGCTCTCAAGCCACCAATCATGCATCTCGATGCATGATGGCCGAAGAGTCAAGCTTGCACAATGTTGATAAATGCACAAATAACACATAGGACTCGAGAGGCCTCCACCCTATCATGCACAATCAAGGGGGACGGCGACAAAGAAATGAGGCACGTTTCATCACTTCAAGTATGAAACACCCCTTGTTTCTCTTGTTTGGATTAACATCCGATCCAAACACAATGCAATGCAACACACATGCAAACAACATGCTTATCTATCAATGCTAGAGTGGTATGCACAAGGCTCTATCATGTAAGCAATGCATGCATGGCATGTTTAGGAGCTAAGGCACCAAGGCGAGTGAAGTGTATCACACATGAAGCATGTACTACAATGCTCAAATGGTCAAACTACCTCATGCCGCAACAATGGTAGAATCATGCTAGAAATGAGGCACCAAAAGCTACAACAACATGTTCATGCATTGGCTAGCAAGCCATACATTAAACACAATTCTCCAACACAATGAAGAAGTGATAAATAAGAGAGTATGGCAGAGATGTAGGCATTGAAATCACATACCAAATGATGCTATATCACACAAACAACACAAGCATAGCATGCTAGAGGACTCAAGCATTAAAGCTAGTGAGGTACACAACACTAAGACTATGCAATACTATGCACAAGCACCCAAACCAGTCCCAAACTAGAGCTCATGCATGCCAAAACAGTGGCCAAAACTCAATAAAGTGTAGGCACAAAAAGCAAGGAATGCATACTTAATTCGTGGCTCGCAGGCAAGGCATAAAGGCACGACTCTTGAACACAATTAAGGAGTGATAAATATGAGGGTATGAAAAGGTTATATGCTCTGAAATCATATGCCAAATGATGACAAAACATGCGACCATCACAAATATAGCTTGCTAAAGTGCCCAAAACTCAAGACTAGCTAAGGTACTTACACCATAGCCACACAAGGCAAGCCCCGAAGGGCCAATCACTCAAAATAGTCCCAAGGCAGGTCAAAACAATGCCAAAACATGCATGGAGTAGAGCTAACACA
>NW_021027091.1:1486987-1502152 GCF_004153795.1 Camellia sinensis | reverse complement strand
ATGATCTTCCTCCTTGGTGGCTTTCGCATACGCCTTCGTGTATCTCGAACAAGAACCCTGTCCTTCCAAGGCAAAACACAAGTGTTTGGTGCAAAACCAGACACTAAACGGTCGAGTTCGGAGATCCTGAGACAAGGCGCGTAGCCGAGACCTCCGGGAACTCCAAACGAACACAAACATGGATGATCACCGAGTGTTCAAACGGTGACGTCCAAGTCTTGAGGACGGTCAAAAATGGGGTGTCTACAACTTGGGCAAACAATCAAGACGTAAAAGTAAATTAGTTGAACTCGAAAGTTGTCTACATATCCCTTTGCAAGGAACAAACCAGCATAGTTCATGAGCAGAATGCGATATGAGAAATAATGCAATGCAACAGTTGAGAATACGAATGAGCATACGTCCTGAAAATTATGAAGATGATATTCAATGCAATGAAACAATTGAAATCAATAAACAAGAAACAAGATTAACTACGCTTCCTCGTGTAAGAAACAATCCAAACCACACTTACGCGCAGAAAGGTTAACAAGAGACAAGCCAAACTACACTACCACGTAGATAGGACACAAGAACACCCAAACTACACTACCGCGTAGAGAGGTGATCCTAAATACACTTCTGTGTAGAGAGGACACAAGAACAACCAAACTACACTTCCGCGTAGAGGGGACATAAGAACAACCAAACTACACTACTGCGTAGAGAGGTGAAGAAGCAAACCAAACTACACTAACGCGTAGAGAGGTTAACAAGGAACGATCCTAGCTACACTTCCGCGTAGAGAGGTACAAGAACAACCAAGTTACACTTCTGCGTAACAAGGGACAAGAACAAACCAAGCCACACTTCCGCGCAGCGAGGTTACAGAACAAACCAAGCCACACTTCCACGTAGCGAGGTTAAAGAGAGAAAAAAAACCAAATCACATTCACGTCACAGTGGTGGATACAAGAACTAAAAAGTATGACGCACATGAATGCAACACAATGCGACATAACTGATGCGAATACAATGACGATGCATGCTCCATGAAGTCAAGATTGGCATACAAGTTACGATGCAATACATGTTCTATGAAACACAATACGTATGCGAAATTGAAAAGATAAGCAGAAAGCGGTGTCCAAAGACACCCTGCAACGATCTCTGCCTTACTGTTCGGGGGCTCCTCAAAATACTCAAAAATGATACAACTCATTCTAACTTCAAATCGGGACACATTCATGCACCGGAAAAACAACGGGAATTGGAACGGTATAACCGGAACACAATTTCAAGATCTTCGAAATCTGAACCAACTTCAAATACCTCAATTCTTCTTCCCCAGATGAAAGCATGATCTTTTATACATAGATTGGACAAGAGGGTAGCAAAAACCAGCTTTGGACCACAAAAGGGGCCGGCTGGCCACAAAAAAAGGGACGACCGGCCAACATGTGGACAGCCGGCCAACATATGGTTGCCCGTGGCAGATTCTAGGGCAAAAAGGGCATTTCGGCTCGGGTCTTTATTAAAACAAGACAGGGCTTCACTTTACACACACCCACATAACCGAAAACGCTCCCTCTTTCTCTAGGTGTTTTCTCTCTCTAGATTCGCGCTTTGTACACATTTCCCAGTGCCTCACCCAAATTTTATTCGCGAAACACCTTTGATCCTCTTTACTTTGAACTGATTGGAATTTATTTTCATTGATTTTTTTGGGTTTTCATCACTTTGGGCTTATTTCCCTCGGGTTTTTCTTGGGTCTCACACTTTTTCCTGGGTTTTGACCTTTTCTCTCATTTTCTCTCTCATAGGGTTAACTTTTTCAGGTTTTCTATCGTTTTTCCTCATTTTCTCTATTTTTCACCGCCTTTTCACCCATTTTTCCCATGGCGGATGATATCCCACATGGCGACACCCCTCTTGAGGTAGCCGTACTTCCACCTATCGCAGAGGTTTAGGAGCTGGCAGTTGACGAGCCTGGCGGGGCAGCGAAGGACATTGCTGCTGACTTTGAGGTAAATGAGGTCTTTCCTCTTGGGCTCAAGCCTAAGCTACTACCATTGAGGTTGAGGCCGTTCGACCCAGCCACCTATCACCCACGCACGCATGTGATGGCCCCCAAAGACATGCTAGGATTCGAGGACTTTGTGGGCGGCGTGCCTAGGGATGTTTTGTTGAGAGAGCGAGCCTCCCACCTATCTCACGGTGCTGCTGAGGTACAAACTTTGCTTTCATGCATTTTACTTATTTTTCTATTTCATTACTTTCTTTCGTTACTGTCTTGCCATCTGACTCATTCTTTCCTTGCCACAGAGTGACTCTCGCTCCTAGAGAGGATACGGGGCAGTGATAGCCAGAGACTGGTACTAGGAGCTCCCTACTCGGGTCTGCGAGCTAGTTAACAAGGAGGGCTTCGACCTATTCCGCTCCGGACTTCCACGACTGTTGGCCACCCGGGCCTTACTTAAAGCCTTGGTGGAGAGGTGGTGGGACACCACCAACATCTTCTACCAGGGAGATAACGATGACCCCCTATGATTTTTCGATGATCACCGGCTTGAGAGTAGGGGATGAGTCGATCCCTTTTGACATGGATATGAGCCAATGGGAGACTGCATGGATATATTAGCTTAGGGCACGCCCTCCGTTGGACAGACCGGCTATGGTGCGCTACAGTTGGTTTTATGATCACTTCCGCAGGCACCAGCTAGAGACGCAGGAGGAGGTGGAGCAGTACACACGGGCTTTTTGATATACCTCCTCGGTACCACCTTATTCTCGAACAGGTGAAATACCGTAGGGCTATACCTGTTGAGCGCCCTCGTGACATTGTCCTGGGTCTGATTCTGTCGCTAGGGTGGTGCTGGCCTTGCCAGCTTATATGGATACATGAGCTCTGGTTCCCGTATGAAGGGGGACAAGGTCAGAGGCTATTGGAGAGCCTGGGAGGTACACACTACACTTTCCATCTCAGTTTCTGTGGAAGCCGAATAAATAGAAGAGTCGTAAGGTGCGTACCCCAGAAATCAGATATTATTTGGCTCCATACTACGTGACTAGGAAGCCGAATACATTAGGAAGGCCGAATAGTCGGAGATCGGTAGCTCCGAATAAATAAAAGGGGAATAAGATAAAAGTAAGCTCAGGCCCCGAGGACCAAAAAGTAAGTATAAATACAAGAACCACAGATTTAGAAAGGTGTAGACGCGCCCGTGGGCCTCACTACAGTTCAGACTCAATTTGTGTCACGGTTCTTAATCTGAACCAAAGAGTCCAAGCGCCCGTGGGCCTCACTACAGTTCGGACTCAATTTGTGTCACGGTTCTTAATCTGAACCAAAGAGTCCAAATCCGGCAAATTGTTTTGAGAAACAGATTTTTGAAAAGAAGTGCCAAACATGGACTACTTTGCCAGATATAGAGTCACCACCTAAATATTTTAAAATGGGAGAATTTAGAAAACCTTGACTCGGTGCAAAGGCCACGCGTCCGTCATCACCAAAGTTGCCTCGGCTCGGGAGCTAAGGTACGATTGGGGAAGGTCAGCTATGAGCACCCCCTCTCGCCCGATCCGAAGATCGGCCTTTACTAACCATGATATCCGTTTTTGAAAACGTCATGTGTTCTTATTCCAGTTATTAGCCTAGAATTACTATGTTATGCGCACAGCAAACAAGTATAGACTAGATTGCCTAATTTGGAAATAAGCATTGCATATCCGTTTGTCTTAAAAAGCACTTTGGAATTTGCTACTCGCAAGTAGGCTAAAATACGGATTTCAACGAGTTTTTCCAACTCAGACAATCCATCCTTCACCCTGTAGACACCCCATTTTTGACCGTCCTCAAGACTTGGACGTCACCGTTTGAACACTCGGTGATCATCCATGTTTGTGTTCGTCTTGAGTTCCCGGGGGTCTCGGCTCGCGCGCCTTGCCTCAGGATCTCCGAACTTGACTGTTTAGTGTCTGGCTTTGCACCAAACACTTATGTTTTGCCTTGGAGGGGCAGGGAATGCTTTTTGAGGCATCCCCACACATCACCGGCCATGGCCAGAGGCCACCGGCTGGTCCTTTGTTCCCATCAGCAATGTATATTGCCGGTCGACATTCTTTGTTGTAGGTCGGCACTAATTTTTGTCAAAATGGCAATTTTGAGCAGCCGACTACTGTTCATCTACTTTATGTAGATATTTTGTGCCAGCTGTGATAGCTGGCACCCACTCTGTTCCCCTCCATACATGTGTGTGGAGGGATTTCCCTCTAAGCAAGCTTGTTGAGTAAGCTTTGCAAAAGGGACTTCTATAAGAGGAGGGGTCTTCTCCTTGTTCTAGGTTGGCAAGTTTGAGAGGAAAACCAGAGCTTATACATATAGATACACCATCTGTCTCTATATTTCCCTCTCTCTCCTTCCTTAGTGTGTATTTGGTGACCCAAAAGTGCATTTTACCTTACTTTTGCACTAATGCACACACCATTACACCTTGCTCCGAGATTGAGTCACTTTGAGGGTTGATGCTTGAGTTTTTGGACTGATTTTGATCAAAAGAAGAGGGCTGGACCAACTGTTCTTCAAAGGTTCTTCAAGGGTAATCACTTTGCTTTAGTTTCCCCAAACTTGCACTAGTTTTTTACCTATCTTGCTTGCTTATTTAAGTTTTGTGCATAACATAAAAAAGGCTTATATTTTCATGCTTAAGAACTTTTATTGAGGGTGTTTTGTGGTTTGAGTTCAAACTCACCCTCTTAGGCCTTATTTGGCCTTTTTGGTGCTTCATTTGTGAAGCTTTGTTTGTTTGTGTGTCTTGGTCTTCTCACCACTGAAAACCAGTGGATTTTCAGTGGTGAGGAAAGTGGTTTGAAGTTTTGTATAGGGGAGGGACACCCCTCTCCCTTCATTGCCTCATTTCCTTGCCTTTTGGCTTAAAAGGTAATATGTATGCTTGATTGATTTTGGCCCTATTTCAGAGCTTTTTGGGCGTCCTTAGGTCACATATTATCTCTGTTTTGGGTCGGATTTGTGCCCTTTTGCATGCTTAACATACTTGCTTTGCATTCCTCTATTTGGCCTAGAAACGCATCTTGTGTTTAGGTCATGATTCTTGCATGTATTAGCCTAATTTCATGAAGGTATTGGCATTATTTTACCATGTTTAAGGTCTGTTGGCCATTTGTTTCAATCATGCTTGCCATGTTTGGTGTCCTCTCTTTGTGCTTTGGCTTATAAGCCTTGAGCATATTGACCTCTAGCATGCATAGCTTAGACCATCCTCATGATTTAGCGTCATTTAGGATCATATTCCAGCCCATAAATCATGTTTGTATGCTTGCATATGTGACCTCTTTCATGCTTTGAGGATGTGCCCTTTTATGCCTAGAAATGAGTTTTGGTGCATGCATCTCATTGGAGCCACTTAAGCTGCCATATTAGTGGGTTTTGGAGTCCATTTTTGCATGCTAAAATTCTGTTTTTGCTCGTCTAATTCATGCCATGAATGGTCATATTGGTGGAAGTAAAGTACCCCGTTTTTGTGCCTTAACCTTAGGTCCATTGGCTTGCATGTTGGCATGAGTGCTTGACCATCATTTTGGGCACTTTTGGCCACTGTTTTGAGGTGGATTGAGGTCTGCCCCTTTACCATTTTAGGCCACCATTGCATGTTTGTCTCATGTTTGTTGCATGATTGCTTCATTAGGCGTTGTAACGTGATGATCCTATGGCTCAAACCGTTTTTGTTTGCATTGCATTTGCATCTTGCATGCCTAGCATTGCATACTTGCCATAGTAGTTGCATGGCATTTGGCATGCCTTGCATCTTGATCTCATGTTGCATTTTTGAGTCATGTTTGCATAACGTGCATTGCATTACTTGGTTTGGGGTGTCAAACCAAGTGTGAGGGTTAAGGAGCGTTCATACTACAAGTGATGCAATGTGTCTTAACTCCCGGTCACCGGGGCCCTTGACTTCGACATGATAAGGTCTCGGTCCTCATTTGTGTGTTGCATGCATTTTTACATCAAAAGGCAAGCTTGATCCCTTGGGCTATCATGCATAATTGATGGCTCGAAGATCGAGGGCCATGTTTCCCTGAGTTCAATACATGATGGGAAACATGACCATGCTCACATGTGCCTGAAATCCCATGCCATATACTGTCTGTCCTCTGTTGCTGTCAAAACTGTCTTCTGCAGGAAGTTTCTGCCGATCGGCAGCATTCAATGCCGACCAGCCATTGGTGAATGGCCGGTAACTCCAAAATCAGCCGATGGAAATTATACATTGTCGGTGGGAATTTCCCCCAGCCGATGGTATTCTGCAGTGTGCAAGGAATCTGTCCTGGAACTTTGGCATTTTTTAGAGAAGCAAGGCAGTGAAAACAGAGGCAGCAATGGTATGGTACGAGTTTTCTGGACGAGACGGGTTCGAGCATGCATCACTCGCGCATCCCGAGACGGGTGCTGTGGCCGCCTTCCTTCTTGAATTCATTCTATTAAGTAAATTAGAAATTTTGTAATAATTTATTAGTTTATTATTCGGACTGCAATATTTATTCGGACCCTCCGAGTGAGGGCAATTGTGTAATAAGTGTGCGTGAGTGTGTGTATGTCTTCCAACCCCACGTCTTTCTTCCCTTTTATTTACCCGCTTATGATGGTAGACTAGGACACATTTAAATTAGCATACCATATGCCGTGCATGCGTGCATTCATACATTTGCCTTGCATGCACCGGGTTCGGTGCATCATTCTAACTGCATTTGTATTTCAATTCCAAATTGAATACGTGTTAGTTGTAGCATTTCACATGTCATTGTAGATTAGCCAAGCCTATCTTAGTTGCATCTTGCATGTGTTGCATTAGCCATCTTAACATGAACTAGGATAATGCATATGATTATTAACTAGTTTTTGTTTTGGCTCGGAGTACTCGGTAAGCATTTATGCTTTAGCATACCGCATGCGTGTGAGTGTTGCCATAACAGCATGATTACCATGAGGCTAGCTACTTATGTGATATAACTGCTTGAATGCCTGTGGATGAAGGTTAAATTACCTAAATTGGAATAATGCATTAAAACTGTGAGTTTTAAGCCCACTAGATAGTGGCAAAAACCATATTTTCTAAAGCCCACTTGAGGGTGGCAAAACCTGCATTTTAGCCTACTTACGAGTAGCAAACCATTTTCAAAACAAACATGTAATGTTTTTTCCCAATTTAGGCGATTTGGTCTATACTAGTTTGCTATGCGCATAACGTAGTAATTCTAGGCTAATAATTGGGATAAGAACACATAACGTTTTCAAAATCGGATATCACGGTTAGTAGAGGCCGGTCTTCGGACCGGGCGAGAAGGGGTGCTCATAGTTGACCTTCCCCAATCGTACCCAAGCTCCAGAGCCGAGGCAACTTTGGCGATGACGGACACGTGGCCTTTGGCACCGAGTCAGGGTTTCCTAAATTCCCCATTTTAAAATATTTAGGTGGCGACTCTGTATCTAGCAAAGCAGTCCATGTTTGGCACTTCTTTTCAAAAAAATCTGTTTCTCAAAACGATTTGCCGGATTTGGACTCTTTGGTTCAGATTAAGAACCGTGACAACAAATCGAGTCCGAACTGTAGTAAGCCCACAGATGAACAGAACGGGACTCATTCTCCCGGGGCGTTCGGGGACGTGCTACACACCCACAGGCACCCAAACAGTTTATCAAATAAGCATCTAGCCACATAGTAAGCATGCCGTCATGATAGCATTCACACGCATGCGATATGCTAAAGCGTGAAAATACTTACATCGTACTCCGTGCCTAAACAATAAACTAGTTAGCCAACATACATGGTCCTAGTTCATGTCAAATTGACTAATGCAACACATACAGGATGCAATTAGAGTAGGCTCGGCTAACCTAAACATGGCATGTGAAATGCAATCAATTGATGCACGTATTCAATTTGGAATTGAAGTACAAATGCAGTTAGCATGATATACCGAGCCCAGTGCGTGCGAGACAAATGTATGGATGCACGCATGCATAGCATAAGGTATGCTAATTTAAACATGCCCTAATCTACCTTCATAAGCAGGTAAATAAAAGGGAAGAAAGAAGTGGGGATTGGAAGACATGCACACACACGCACCCACACTTATTACAGATTCGCCCTCGCCCGGAGGGACCAAATAAATATTACAGATAATTAACCTGCAAGCTAATTAAATATTACAGGCCATCTAATTAGCTAAGCAAATTAACTAATCTAGGGAAAACAGATAAACTGCCTCGGGAAGAGAGCCCAATGCAAAGCATGCTCCGTCCTGCTCGGAAGTACACTGCCATGCATAGGCTGCCTCTGTTTTCCCTACTCTGCCTCTTTGAAGACTGCCAAAGTCTCAGAATTGCTTCCCTGGACATTGGGAGACACCACCGGCTGAGTAGAATGGCCACCAGCAGTGGTATGTGATCACTAACTGTTGGTGAAGCTATCAGCCACCAATGGATTGCCGGTCGGCACTAAAACTGCCGGTCGGCAGAGAATGTCTGCAGAACCTGCAATTGACAGCAGCAGAGGGCAAGGCATAGCATGGCAATGCAATTCAAGCCATATATGTACCAATCATGTCCCTTATCATGTTAGTGACTCAAAGGGACATGCTCCTTGGTTCTCAGACCATCAATCGCGCATTTCCATGCGTGATGGCCCAAGAGACCAAGTGTGCACATTTTGATGTCAAGTGCAATGCAAACCAACAAACCAAAGGGGCCCAATCCCTATCACTAAATCAAGGGACAAGGCATGCATGTTCAATGCAACCTAAGCATGTTAACTGACATGCAACATGGTATAAAAGGGAGCATGCAAACATGCAATGCACATTAGGTACACAACCTAAGCAACAAGGCAAACAAGCATGCCACAACTATGCAAACTACTTAGAGCATGCAAGATGTGATCTAATCATGCAACATGCTAGTAATTTGACCAAGGGAATGCATGCCAAATGCAAATGATTTCAAGCATGCAACACACGCAACCAAAGCATGCAAACATGAGATAATGTAATAGCACTTGAATGGCGTACAAGGGATGGACTTACACTAATTGGACGGCTCTAAGTTAGGTCCACAACAGTGGCCAAAGCTTAAGAAGATGGGGCCAAACACACATACACACATGCACATGTTAAGGCCTAAACACTGAAGCATCAAAGGGCATCTTTTAAGCACACTTAAAAGGGAATAATCATGGACACGGGGCATGCATTAAGCTCTGAAAATCATGCAAGAACATGGTGCCAAACCAAGCAAACAAGATAGGCTAAACATGCAACAAATGGCCCAAGCATTCAAGGCAAGCTAAAGGGGTATTTGATCACACTTAGCAAGACCAAACATGGCATGAATTTAATGACCAAAAATAGAGTTTTAGCACATAAAACAAAGCCCAAAAGACCACTTAGATGGCATCTAAATGGCTTGAATTCAAAAGCATGCACAAATGCACTTTCAAGGAGCATACCACACAAGCTCATAAGGCATCAAAGAGGCATCCAAGGCAAGCATACAAGCATGCTAAGGGGACTGAAATGATGCTATAAATGGTGCCAAATTATTAAAATAAAGCAAGTAATGCATGCTACACACTCACACACTTAAGGCCAACAAGCCAAAATGCAAAGGGGCTATACTAAACATGTCATGGCCGATCAAAATGACTAAGGATAGACCTCTAACATAGTAAAATAAACACAAAAGCTTCACAAAGCCAAACCTAAAACATGCTAGAACAATGGTTTACAACCTAAGGCATGTTAAGGCCTAAACATGGCATTACAAGGTAGGTATGCTAAGCATGCATGGTGTACCAAAACCAACATACAACAATGCTATTTCATGGCAAAATAAGCATAAATAACTGCCAAGGCATGGTCAACATGAGGCTTAGCTAGGTGCTCATTAAAGAGGCAAAAATGGCCCTTTTCAAGGACAACAAGGAGAGAGGGTGACCCTCTCCTTCTTGGGACTTCAAGGCACCATCCTTACCACTGAAATCCCTCAAGATTTCAGTGGTGAGGAGGCCCAAACACCAAAGTCCCGGAGCTCACTCAAAATGGCACAAAATGGAGCCCCTCAAGGCTTAAGAGGGGTCAAACACCTCCAAACCGCAAAACACTCTAAACAAACTATTTAGAGGGCCCAAAAATAGAACTTTTTTATATTATACACTAAGCTCGAAAATAGTTCTAAGATAGGCAAAAATAGTATGCAAAAATAGAGAATAAAGGGACAAACTTCTTACGCTTGAAGACCCTCTGCACAAATGAAGCCCCAGCAGCTTCTTTGAGCTCAAAACAGCTCCCAAGCTTCAAGAACAAACCTCTGGCCCTTCAAGAACCAAGAAAAGGTGTAACACTATGTGTTTATGTGCAATAGTAAGACACAAACACACTTATACACACACAAAGGCAAAATGAGAGAGAGGTGTGTATCTAACTCTAACCCTAGAACTCAAACCCTAACAATGGCTGTTCTTGCTCTCAAAAATATCCTAAGTCTCTAACCAAAACCTCTCCTTTTTTTTTAGAGAGAGCTTCTCTCTTTTTTGTCTTGTAAAGCTTACAAGACAAGCTTCTAAAGAGAGAGATCCCTCCATACACATGGAGGGGAGCCAAATGCAAGACAGCTGTATTAAAATATCTGCAAAAGTAGATGAATAGTAGTCGGTTGCTCAAAATTGCCATTTTGACAAAATGGACTGCCGACCGGCAATATACATTGCCGATGGCAACAAAACACCAGCCGATGGCCTCTGGCCATGGCCGGTGATGTGTGGGGATGCCTCACAAGACATTCCCTGCCCCTCCAAGGCAAAACACAAGTGTTTGGTGCAAAACCAGACACTAAACAGTCGAGTTCGGAGATCCTGAGGCAAAGCGCGTAGCCGAGACCTCCGGGAACTCCAAACGAACACAAACATGGATGATCACCGGGTGTTCAAACGGTGACGTCCAAGTCTTGAGGACGGTCAAAAATGGGGTGTCTACAAAAACCATCCCAGAGTCCACAACGGCTATCAATATTAAAAAGTAATATATAGAATGTTTTTCTATGTGTGAACATATTTATATGGTTAAAAAATTCACAAGAAAAATGGATTTTACAGTCCTTTTGGATGGGGTGATTTGACAAGAAATGAATTTCTCTTGGCTACTTAAGAGGAGAGAAATGGGAAGAAATGAAGAGAAAAAGATTAAGGACTTGCACCTTCAGAGGATTTAGGGTCTCCTAGACCGTACAATACCTGTGCGGTTCGTCTGGTTGCACCAGCCTCAAATGAACCGTACATACAATATCATGCCTGAAAAGAAAACAAACTTAACAGGTACAATATTGTTAGCAACATGTATGACAATGCAAAAATGGATGCAAAATGATATACAATATATACAAAACAATGTATAAACAATGCAAATAAAGATGCAATGTAATTGAAACAATGCAAACTATATGCAAAGCAATTGAATCATGATCCAATCATGAGCGGTTCGAAACCACACCTATGTCAAATAGATTGATGGAGGTAACAAGTCCGTCTACCATAGAACGGTCAACTGAACTATGAGTAATGTAGACGGACGCAAGAACAAGTATTGGGGGGGAATGACATAAGTGGGGAAACGACCCGCTGGGGAAAGGACTAGGATCCTAATGCCGGATGCAACAATTACACTACAATATAATGTATATATGGATATGCTGGGGAGATGGTAATGGACATGGCACGCGGGCCAAACCAAATCTTGCCTAGGCAAGGCATGTACGCATACAAGCCATGTTTAACATAGAACGGTCTACTGAACTATGCTTCGACACGAGAAGTATGGGCACATACCAGACCAAGCTCAACATGGAAAGGCGCAAGCCATAAATGGAAGGTGATGCAATGAATGCATGCAAGCTATAATGCAATAGCTACAAATATGCAATGGAAATGGATACAATGGATATGGCCTGCGGGCCAAACCAAATCTTGCCTAGGAAGGGCATGTACACGTACAAGTTGCGTCTAACATAGAACGGTCCACTGAACTATGTTTCGACGTGAAAAGTATGGGTACATACCAGACCAAGCTCAATCATGGAAAGGCGTGAGCCATAGATGGAAGGTGATGTAATGAATGCATGAAAGCTACAATGCAATGTACACTATATGCAATGATGCATAACAATGCAACTATTTACGATGATGCATGACAATGCAATTATATATTGTTTTTGTTTTTGAGATGCAAATGCATGATGATGCATGATGCATGGAATGCGCGACAACACGCGACTTAAGATACATGACAATGTAAATGGACTGTGCACATCAATGCACTAAAGGTCTTGCACCTTCCGAGGATTTAAGGTCTCCCAGACCGTGTAATACCTGTGCGGCTCGTCTGGTTGCACCAGCCTTAAATGAACCGTACATACAATATCGTGCCTGAAAAGAAAACAAACTTTAACAGGTACAATGTGATTAACAATATGCATATTAATGTATTTTGAAAATGTGTGACAACGCAAAGCAAGGGGGAAGCATAACAATGCTGTGAAGGTACAGACATGTAAGTGGAGCGCGCGGTCTACGCAGGCAACGAAATTGATCATAAGCATGCGGTCTACGCAAGCAATGAAATTGAACATAAGCATGCGGTCTACGCAAGCAAAACATACGGTCTACCCAAGTAGTGAAATTGACTGCAAACATGCGGTCTACGCAAGGAAAACATGCGGTCTACGCAAGTAATGAATTTGAACAAACATGCGGTCTACGCAAGCAAAACATGCGGTCTATGCAGGTAATGAAATTGAACAAACATGCGGTCTACGCAAGCAATGGAATTAAACAAACATGCGGTCTACGCAAGCAAAACATGCGGTTTACGCAAGTAATGAAATTGAACAAACATGCGGTCTACGCAAGCAAAACATGCGGCCTACGCAAGTAATGGAATTGATTACAAGTATACGGTCTACGCAAGGAAAACATGCAGTCTATGCAGGTAATGGAATTGATTACAAGTATGAGGTCTACGCAAGGAAAACATGCGGTCTACGCAGGTAATGAATTTGAACAAACATACGGTCTACTCAAGCAGAACATGTGGTCTACGCAAGTAATGAAATTGAACAAACATGCGGTCTACGCAAGCAAAACATGCGGTCTACGCAAGTAATGGAATTGATTACAAGTATGCGGTCTACGCAAGGAAAACTTGCGGTCTACGCAGGTAATGGAATTGATTACAAGTATGCGGTCTACGCAAGGAAAACATGCGGTCTACACAGGTAATGAATTTGAACAAACATGCGGTCTACGCAAGCAGAACATGCGGTCTACGCAAGTAATGAAATTGAACAAGCATGCGGTCTACGCAAGCAAAACATGCGGTCTATGCAAGTAATGAATTTGAACAATCATGCGGTCTACGCAAGCGGAACATGCGGTCTACGCAAGTAATGAAATTGAACAAACATGCGGTCTACGCAAGCAAAACATGCGGTCTACGCAAGTAATGGAATTGATTATAAATATGCGGTCTACGCAAGCAAAACATGCGGTCTACGCAAGTAATGGAATTGAACAAACATGTGGTCTACGCAAGCAAAACATGCGGTCTACGCAAGTAATGAATTGATTGAATGCATGCAAAATGCAATGAGATGCGCGAAACCACGCGATGCGTTTCAGACAACGCGAACGCGCAAGACAGTGCGATTGATATGCGATACGCATGGGGCAACTTTTGAGTTTTATAAAAGCCAAAAGGATACGAAAAGGATACACCTCGCACAAATTCGAGTGCCACGCACAGAAGACACGACCCGAGGTCAAAACGGAGGGCGGTTGAGTGTCGGAGATGCAGTTTCTTGTACTTATTTGATCTATGAAGACCCAAAACTACAGATCTGACCCAAACAAGGATGCAGGAGGCTCACCGGCCGGAAGCGGAGGCCACCGGCTGTCCATCGGCCATCAATACATTCCACCGGCCAAATAGGGTTCCAAGCCCTATTTTACACATCCTCCTTAGCCGAAAATCCCTTCCCTCTCTCTCTAGAGCATTCTTCTCCTTTGATTCTCCCATTTTCGTGCATTCTAGCCCCTGTTTCGTAGTTCGATTTGCGTATATCTTCGCGTTTCGAACATTTTCATCCGAATATTTCTTCAATTCGGTGCTCCCTTTGCCATTTCCATCTTTTGGGGTTTATTCCCCTCGAGTTTCTCTCGACTCGCGTGCCTTTTTTCACTTTCTGGCTTATCAGGCCACTTTTCACCCTCTCGGGTTGACTTTTCAGTTGACTTTCCACATTTTCGCCCGGTTTTCCCTTTTCCGGCTATTTTCTCACCATTTTTGACATGGCCGACGATATTTCACAGGGCGGGGCTCCCCCAGATCACGAGATAGATCCCGGAGTTGAGCTCCTCCCGTTGAGCGTCCGCCCGTTCGACCCGGCGACCTACCGGCCGGCGATTCATGTGCTACCTCCTGATGGACTTCGCCAGTTTCGGAGTTTCGATAGAGCGATGCCACCAGAGCTCCTCCTGCGTGAGCCTACATCTCACTTATCCTTCGGCGCTTCCGAGGTAACATTCCTCTCTTTGTTTTATTTTTTGCAATGTAGAATATAAAAACTGCCATAGCTGATTACATTCTTTAACTGCTTGACTCAGATACACTGACACACTGTGCACTGTAGTTGATCGCAACCATACTGGCAACTGATATCTGTTTGAGGCTGACATGTGCACACACACTGCGTCGGCCCTGAATCACTCAAACACACCAACACAGTATACACTGCACACACTGTAGTTTATTGCAATCACACCGATACCCGATATCTATTTGAATCTGAAAGGCTTGCACACGTGCTATACTTGTACTGGACCACGCCAACACGCTGACACATCACACGTGGTAGTTCACTATAAGCACACCTGCACCCGGGATCTGTTTGAATCTGAAAAACTTGCACGCATGCTATATTTGTACTGAATTCTGAATGCCCTTCAAAACTAGTATATTCAGTATTGCCTCGCAATTATTTGTTTGAAAATAGGGAGATTCCTATACCGTCCGCGGGTATGGGAACATTGCCGCTCGGGACTGGTATGCTGAGCTTCCCGA
>NW_021027091.1:1442648-1483172 GCF_004153795.1 Camellia sinensis | reverse complement strand
CTTTTCGGGTCCAAGATAAATGGCTCCAGTTTTTGGAAAATAAAACAATTTTCGAGACACAAATAGTCACCTCAGTAAAAATTCTGCAAAAATTATTTATTCTTGCCAAACGACCCGGTGGCCTAACAACGCGCGGAAAGGATTACCCTCAGATTGCGCAACCTCGATCGAGGCAATGATAAATGCCCCTGAGCTTGGACAGGGGGCTCCCGCGTCAACGGAAAGTTTTGCCCTGGCTTGAAGGTGAATCACGGCCAACGGAAAGTTCCCCTTGTTTGAAGATGGCAGCATATTGTAAACATTCTCACAGTGAGATCAATGACCGAACTATCTCGGATACAGAGAAGACGGAAGTGTCAAAACCCAATTATGGACACAGTCACTTTGAAGTGTTGCGACCTGGGGACTGTTGGGATGAAATCGGAACCATTTGTATGGACCGAGATCGCTATGAGAAAGCATTTGGGGGCTGGACTTCATAATGAAGTGCTACGTATGCCCAACATGGGAATCAAGCCTTACGTAGTTCCGGTAGGTACACTCGGGTATTCTTAACCTTCACTTTTCAGGCTCTAACTATTTGCCAAGTGCCGATGAACAAAGGTGACATAGTACGGGGTCTTCGGACCTTTGCGAGCTTCTTTCCATTTTAGATTTCTTTTATTTTTTTGTTCTTTTCATTCTTTCGTTTTTTTTTTTTGCATTTTTTGTGCTTTTTTTTGTATTTCTCTTGCTCTAACCTTTGTTGCCTGGGTCGCCTCCGGTTGTTTTTCGGCCCCAGCGAAGCCTCTCAAAGTAAAAAGTGTAAACAAGTCCGTCGCCACAATAGCTTTTGAAGTTGAAGGACTCTTTGTATCTAGAGAGAACGGCTGTTGCAATGATTTGGTGGAAGAATCCATCATTGGCTGCTAACACGAGCCTTCTTCTGGTGAGATCACTCTTTTTTATTCAACTTTTGGTGCTCTTGTTCGAGGGCTGCTTCTTTACCTGGCCTACAGAACCTTACAGGCATTTGACCGTTGAACTTTCTGAACGGTATTCAAGCGTCAAAACGGACGGGTTGATCTTGAGGCTAAGAGCGTCCTAGGCCGCTGCACAATACTCAGGAGGCCGATATCCACACAGGTCTTTCACATGGGCCACGCAAAACATTCGTTTTGAAAGTTATTTAAGAAAGCGACAAATCACTCGCGCCGAAGATAAGTGTGAACCAATCTGGATCAAGCTAAGGGTCCTTCCAGTACTCCACCTGACAAGCATGGTTTCCTTCGTTAAACAAGGCGTTAGCATGCCTCTCTTTCTCTCAAAATGGTCAAAATTTTGCAAAACCCGAGGAATTTCCTTCGCTCTTTGTTTTTATCACCGCAGTGTTTCAAAAGGGGTTTTTGAAAAAACTTGTAGGCTAATGGCAATGAGTTTGGCACGCAGAGAGGCAGGCGAGATGTACTGCTCAGCCCATTCCAAATCCTCTGCAAACTAACTTACACTGAAAGCAAAGCATGAAAATGAGATAGCCACAGCTGTTTCATCAGATTTGTGGATAACTGGCCCCTCGGCAGAAACAGACTCAAAAACAAAAAACACGTAAATTACAAGACAAAACGGTTGTTCGAGGCAATTTAACCCCGGAAATCACCTGTATTCTATACAAAGGGACGGATCGCTACAACAAGACAGACCTTTAAGCAAAAAGACCGTGACTCAAGACAAAGAGACAGACTCAAAACAAAAAGACTGCTCGATACCCCAAGCCAGAATTTACAAAGCTAGCTGTTCCACAGATGCTCAAAAATGCGTACCAGACGCCACATCCAAAGATATTACCAACATGGCCGCCCGCAGGTGGTTCACTTTTATGATTACATACCTTAGCCAGATCTGTGTCCTCAAATTCCAAATAACTGGGGTGGAACGGACTTGGCTGAGGTGGGGGAGCGATAACCTCGTTTCATCAAATCTTGCACCTTCATGATGGAGGCGAAACAATTCCGTCAGGTAGCTGGCCTGTCTGGCTGGTGGTACGCGCAGTAACTGTAGCAGCATCATGGCGTAAGCAGGGAGATTCTTCGGGAGAGGCCGAGGCTCCAAGGGTTTAAGGTGTTCCCCCCTCAGCAGGATCTGAAGATGCCTTAGATAGAGGCATGTAGAAGAGCATGAAAGATCCTACGCCTCGGGGCAGCGTTACTTTGAAGTTCTGAGCATTCTTACTAGCGCACTAGCAAAAGGGTCGACAGGCACTGCCTTTGGTTTGTCTGATCTTTCCCCAGGTGCAGCGGTTCGGGAATACGGAGGAAACTGTTCTGGCATGACGGGAGCCTATCCCGATTTCTGTCTACGTTAACTACCCTCAGGTGGGAGTGGGGAAAGCATCCTCTACAGTTTTTGTCACAACTGCGGATATCTGTTGCTTGTCTCATCCCCCTGGCTTTCCAAAGCCCGACTGCCCGCAAGCATTGTTCAATGGAATCAGCGTCTGCCTTCATTTTGTTCTTGCCTCTGTCCGCAGCACTGGGTCAAGGGTTTGGGTTATTACTTTCAGGGCAAGCACCCGTTGTCTGCTGACATGTCGTGGCTGTAGCTAGAAGCACCTCTGGCGGGGCTGAGCTCTATACACAATCCGCCCCAGTAGGGGGGCTCCTGTGGCATGAAATTCCGGCAGGACGGTGCCACTGTGGCGAAGATACGACATTCCATAAGGCCAGTTGGCCGGATCTCTGGACGGTCACCAATCATTCCCTCATTTCAAATGTGTGGCTCGCGGAGCCTGATACAACTGAGGGTCCAGACTGGGGTAGTGCGACAGGCGACATAGCGCGGATTGCGATACATCAAACATTGGTTTCATCCGCAGGGTGATCCCGTTGATCTAGCGTAGCTGTCTAACCACAATCTATATGAATTTCTGCGTCGTCATAAGTCCTGCTCAATCAAAGGGGAACACTAGCTATCTGTATCATCCTCTGGACACTCTGAACTGAAAAGGAAAAAACAAACATCATGTTCAGCCCAAACAGATCAATCAAGGTGTAGCCAAACAAATGCACTTATTTAGCTGATCATTGTTCCCCAGAATCACTGCCCCAAATCAAACTAGGTACCTGCAGACAACTGATCTCTCAATGACACTGATACTGGTGGCCCTCAGGACTGCATACTTCAAATCTTGCAAACTGGTATGTACGTTTCTGTAGAGATACACTCAAAAAGCACATAGAAGAAAGAGAGCCAAAACCCCCCTAATGTTGGGGATAGGGTTTCCCTGTCCTATTTGTTAGGAGCTAGGGTTCCACTATGCACGCCAGATTTTGCAAACAACCTAACAGTCGGGTAAGGCAACGTCTAGAAAATTGGAATGGTTCACTATGAATTTCGATATGCACTTGGCGAATGGTCGAAAAGGTGCCCCGAAAGGGGCCTGTAAAACCGGGTTTGGTCCCATACTGTCAGGAGGCCCACAACCGGTCAGCCTTATGGTCATGGCTTGACAAGACAAGGCTCCGGCAAACGTTCAGGAATGGCAGGATGGCAAACACGTTCTAGGCGCACCAATGACATGCAATGCGAAAGAGACAATATAATGAGATCAAAACAGGATATCACGAGTTCGAGTCCAAGCTCTCTAATCCCCAGCAGAGTCCCAAGAACTGTGACGGCCATGGGGCCTCACTAACAGTTCGGACTCAAGTTGTATCACGTTCTTAATCTGAACCAAGAGTCCAATCGGCAATCGTTTTTGACAAACAGATTTTGAAAAGAAGTTGCCAGACAGGACTGCTGTCTTCCAATATAGAGTCGCCACCTAAAATGTTTTAAATGGGAGGAATTTAGGAAACCCAGACTCAGTGCAGAAGGCCACGCGTCCGTCATCACCAAAAGGCTCGGCCAGGAGCTAAGTACGATTGGGAGGTCAGGATGAGACCCCCTCTCGCCGATCCGAAGATCGGCCGTCTTTACTAACCATGATAATCCGTTTTTGAAACGTCATGTGTTCTTATTCCAGTTATTAGCCTAAATTACTATATTTTATTTGGGGGGCGGGGGGGCCCCACAAAGGCCCCAAACCCCAAAGTTTTTAGTATGACTAGATTGCCTAATTTGGAAATAAGCATTGCAGATCTGTTTGTCTTAAAAAAGTACTTTGGAATTTGCTACTCGCAAGTAGGCTAAAAATACGGATTTCAACGAGTTTTTCCTAACTCAGACAATCCAACCTTCACCACAGAGCATCCAAACGTTTATCAGCATAAGCATCTACGCCACATATAAAGCATCATTGCGCGTCGATGATAACATTTCACACGCATGCGATTATGCTAAGCATGAAAATACTTACATCGTGACTCTGTGCCAAAACAATAACTAGTTAGCCAACATACATGGATCCTAGTCATGTCAAATTGATAATGCAACACATACAGGATGCATTAAGAGTGTTAGGCTCGGCTAACCTAACATGGGCATGTGAAATGTAATCCAATTGATGCACGTTATTCAATTTGGAATTGAAGTACAAAAAATGCGTTCGCATGATATACCGGCCCGGTGCCGTGCGAGACAATGTATGGATGCACGCATGCATAGCATTAGTATGTAATTTAAACATGCGCTAATCTACTTCATAAGCAGGTAAATAAAAGTGAATGGAAAGACAGTGGGGATTGGAATCATGCACACACACGCACCCACACTATTACAGATTCGCCCCAATCGCTCGACGGGACAAATAAATATTACAGATAAAATTAACCTACAGGCTAATTAAATATTACAGGTATCTAATAGCTATGCGAAATTAACTAATCTAGGGAAAATAGACTAAACCGCCACGGAAGAGAGCCCAATGCAAAGCCATGCTCCGTCCTTAGTCGGAAGTTACACTGCCATTGCAATAGGCTGCCTCTGTTTTCCCTGCTATCTGCTTTTTTGAAAGACTGCCAAAGGCTGCAGAATTGCTTCCCTGGACATTGGAGACACCACTGCGCTGAGTAGAATAGCCACCGGCACAGTCGGTATGTGATCAGGGCTATTGGTGGCTATTGGCCAACCAATGGTTGCGGTCCGGCACTTAAAAACTGCCGTCGGCAGAGATGTCTGTAGAACCTGCAATTGACAGACAAGCAGAGGGCAAGGATAGCATGCAATGCAATTCAAGCATAATATGCACCAATCATGTCCCTTATCATGTTAGTAGACTCAAAGGACATGCTCCTTGGTCTCGGACCATCCAAATCGCCGCATTTCCATTGCTGATGGCCCAAAGGGACCAAGGTGTGCACATTTTGATGTCAAGTGCAATGCAAACCAACAAACCAAAGGGGCCCAATCCCTACACTGAAACGTCAAGGACACGGCATGCATGTTCAATGCAAGCCCTAAGCATGTTAACTGGCGACACACAACCATGGTATAAAGGGAGCATGCAACATGCAATGCAATTAGTATCACAAACCTAAGCAACAAGGAAACAAGCATGCCAAACTATGCAAACACTTAGAGCTGCAAGATGTGATCTATCATGCAAACATGCTATTAATTTGACCAGAGGGAATGCTGCCAAATGCAAATGATTTCAAGCATTCAACACACGCAACCAAAGCATGAAAACATAGAAGATACATGTAATGCACTTGAATTGGACGTACCAGGGATGGACTTACACTATTGGACGGCTCTAAGTTAGGTCCAAACGGTGGCCAAGCTCTAAGAAGAATGGGCACCAAACACACATGACAACACATGCACATGTTAAGGCCTAAACACTTAAGCATCAAAGGGAATCTTTTAACACACTTAAAAGGGAATAATCATGACACGGGCATGCAATTAACGCTCTGAAAATATATGCGAAGACATGGTGCCAAACCAAGGCAACAAATAGGCTAAACATGCAACAAAATGACCAAGCATTCAACGGCAAGCTAAAAGGGTTATCTTATCAACACTTAGGCATAGACTAACATGGCATGAATTAATGGACCAAATAGAGTTTTTAGCACATGAAAACAAAGCCCAAAAGACCACTTAGATCGGCAATCTAAATGGCTTGATTCAAAAGCATTGCACAAATGCATTTCAGGAGCATACCACACAGTCATAGGCATCAAAGAGTCATCCAACGGCAAGCATACAAGCATGCTAAGGGACTGAAAATGATGCTAAAATGGTGCAAATCATTCAAAATTAAAGCAAGTAATGCATGCTACACCACTCACACACTTAAGCAACAAGCCAAATGCAAAGGGCTATTACAAACATTGTCATGGCCGACCAAAATACTAAGGACAGACCTCAAACAGGGGCAAATAAACACAAAAGCTTGCCAAAGCCAAACCAAAACATGCGATAGAACATTGGGTTTACAGCCTAAGGCATGTTAAGGGCCTAACATGCATTACAAGAATAGGTATGCTAACATAGCATGGTGGACAAAACAACATACAACATGCTATTTCATGCAATAAGTAAAATAAACCAAGCGTGTCAACATGAGCTTAGCTAGCGGCTCATTAAAGAGGCAAAAATGGCCCTTTCAAGGACAATAAGGAGAGGGGTGACCCTTTCTTCTTGGCTTCAAAGGCAACATTGCCTTACCCACTTGAAATCCCTCCAAGATTTCAGTGCGTGAGGAGGGCCAAACACCAAAGTACTCGGAGCTCACTCAAAATGGCACAAATGGAGCCACCTCTAAGAGCTTAAGAGGGGTAAAACACCTCCAAAACCACAAAACCACTCTAAACAAACTATTAGAGGGACCCAAAAATAGAACTTTTTATATTATACACTAAGCACGAAAACAGTTCTAAGATAGCAAATGTATTGGCAAAAATAGGGAAATTAAAGGGACAAACTCTTACCCTTAAGACCCTCTTCACAATGAATGCTCCAGCAGCTTCTTTGAGCTCAAAACAAACTCCCAAGCTTCAAGAACAACCTCTGGCCTTCAAGAACCAACGAAAAGCAGTTGTTGTAACACTATTGTGTTTGTGTGAATAGTAAGACACAAAACACATTATTACACACACAAAGGCAAAATGAGAGAGAGACTATGAGAGATAGAATATATATAAATCCTAAACCCAGAACTTCAAACCCCTTAAAATGGCCTGTCAAAATGTCTAACCCTCTTCAACAAGAGAGAAAACCTCTCTTTTATTAGAGCTTTTGTCTTGTAAAGTACAAGACAAAGCTGTCTAAGAGGAGAGACCCTCCGTACACGTGTAATTGGAGGGGCAGCCAAATGCCAAGAACAAGTTGAATTAAAATATTCTGCAAAAGCAGATCGTATGAACAGTTAGGTCGGTGCTCAAATTTGCCATTTTACAACTGGATGTCCGACCGGGCAACAAATAATGCGACCGGCAATATACCATTGCGATGGCAACAAGAAACACCAGCCGGTGCCTCTGGCCATGGCCAGGTATGTGTGGGGATGCAAACCTCACAAGACCTTCCCTGCCCCTCCAAGGCAAAACACAAGTGTTTGGGGCAAAAGCAGACACTAAACAAGTCGAATGGGGGGGTGGTGTTCAGAGACTTTGAGGGCAAAGCGCGTAGCCGAGACCTCCGGAACTCCAAACGAACACAAACAAGGGGTACACCAAGTGTTCTAATGGTGACGTCCAAATCTTGGAGACGGTCAAAAATGGGTGTCTACAAGAAGGTTGTAGAATACTTTTCTGCTTAACTTAGAAGACAAGCTATTTTGAGTACAAGAGAACTGACTTAGGTCGTCGGAGTGCTCAATTCCAGCACACCCCGACCGAAGTGTTTTGTTGTCTTTTAGGTGACTAGCTGAGGATTGACTAGCGTCTCCTAGGATCTGAAGAGTATTTTCCAAAACCACTTCTCCATCAATCTGGCGCGTGTCTGTCGGGAGATACTCACAATAATCCATGGCAGGTTAAACTGAAGAATCCTCCGATAGCCACTAGCCAAGACCCACACAGAGAGACTGACCTCACTCCAGCAACCTGTGCTTGGACTAAAAAACCATCGCAGCAAGATTTCCTTGGACCTCTGCTTCATCTTCAAACCCAACGCAAAAGACAATACAGGCGACCATGGCACAGGGCTAGGGCAAACCCAAACAGAGGCTTGACAATATCACGCGTGAAATGAACGGCCTTGTCGAGATCTGGGCCTCGAAAATAAGACAAAATCCAAGCCAAACAGGGCACCAGGTTCAATGCAAACCCCCGAGGGCAGCCGATGATCGAACGATCTCGAGCCGACAGCGAGAAACTGACAGCCGTTGTCCTTAACAGATCTTTGAGGACGTTGGCAAAAACGAACGTCTCCAGCAATGGTCCGGAGGATGCGATTCAAAACACCTGACCCTTCCAAAGGATGCATCTCCGCTTGACACTGTCCAGTATGATATATAGCCTGCCAGCAGCCACCGTGCATGTGGATCCAATCAATCAGAGCCCCAACAGCAAATCGCCAGCAAAGTGGCTTCGAGAAACGCAAGTATACACCTTTGACAGACTCTGTTTGATCAGCTTAACACTCCCTCACTTCGATCATTGGTTTTGTTGAGTACGCGGTAAACCGGCTCACCGCCGAACGCGTTCTTATCGACAGGGCAGCTACTGTGGAGGTTATGTCATTATAAAACCTTCATCAAACTCGGATTCAACAAGTATGAGACCTGACTCCGGCCCTTCAATCCACTATTCGAGCTTCAATGCCAAATCCCAGCAGTAAAACCCATTGGGAAAGATCGACTTACCCGTTCGAGCAGGGTTCCAGAACGATGAGATGTGAGAATTCTTGGGCGTCAGGCTGCCATCGCCGTTTACAATGCTCTCATGGGGCGATCGTGTGGTTGCATACCTTGCAGGCCGTCCAAGACTTCATTTCAACTGCTACGTTTCCAACAGAAACACGGCATGAATCAATTCGTCTGGCTCCCAGAAATCGGCACAAGCTGCAATTCTCCTTGCCGCTAACGCCAAAGGAACGCAAAGTAGACTCCATTGAAGGTGCCGAATCAGGAGATCCCTATTGACGTTGAGGCGCATCCAAATGAGAAAGGCCATGGAAGGGTTGTAGACTGAGTTGACATCGATGGAAGCCCAGAAAATTCTCATGATCGGCGCGTTCTTTGAATCAGGGGCAACAGGCAGCAGTCTGATCTCTTTTCTTGACTCAACAACACTTGATGGTTCTTTCATTGGACTCCGCTACGAAATGCTGGGAATAGACCCGTCAGTTTCCACAGCACCATCTGAATGTCGATCCCAAATGTAAGCCGATCACAGATAGGCTGGTGGTCAGTCGCGAGCACACTTCGCCACCGTTTGTTGAGAGAGTTAGGACAAACTGCTTGACGGCCTGGGCAATTTAGAGAAAGTTCACTTACCCTTACGTGGCGTCTCAATACAATGGTGGTGAAGAAAAAAATGGGGATTGGCGAGTGTGTGTCGATTTCACGGATCTGAACCAAAGCTTGCCCCAATACTGTTTTTCTCTACCCAGTAACTTGACAACTTGTCGATGTGACAGCACGCATCAACGCATTAGCTTCCTTGATGCTTACAGAGGCTACCATCAAATCGCCATTGCATCCAGATGACCAGGACCAAAACTGCTTCCTCACCCCAAGAAAACCTACTGCTACAAAGTTATGCCTTTTGGTGAAGAATTGCAGGGAACTACCAAAGACTGGTTACCGCCATGTTCAAGAGCCAACTCGGCCACACTATGGAAGCTATACATCGACGATTATTTGGTGGTCAAGTCCAAAGAAGAACAGAATCGTATAGCGGATCTAGAAAAGAATTCAGCATCCTTACACAATACAGAATGAAACTGAACGTTCCAAGTGTGCGTTCGGGAATCAGCTCTGGAAAATTCCTGAGCGTTAATCGTCGAATCACCGAGGATCGCAAGCCAACCCGGCAAAGTCCAGCAATCTTGGAACTCGGGCTCCCCCCGTTCAGTAGAAGAAGTCAAAGTTGAATGGGAATGGTGCTTGCACCTCAACAGGTTCATCAGCGGCTAACAGATCGCTCGCCGGATAATCTTTCAGGACACGTCGCAGGGTAAGGCTTTTGAATGTCTGCCAAATACGAAAAAGCTATTCAACGGAGGTCATGACTACCTCCGCTCAGTTTACCTTTCTTGACAACACCGTGCTGGTGATCGCTCATTCTATATCTGGCACGTTTCTGATAGGCCAGTTGCCGTTGTAGACACCCCATTTTTGACGCCCTTAGACTTGGGCAGTACTAATGTTTACTTGGTGGTAAAAGGTGATTACAGGGCAAAGGTTTCAAATTCGGTTAGCAATGAGATAGTCAAATCCCACTTCATAACCCTTTTTGGACCAAACAAATCTTGATCAAACAGATTTAAGATTTTTAAAAAGATCCTTCTTCTTTCAAATGTTTCTGAAAATAAAATTCCTACTATGTTTCCGACGCTCACATTTCAGTAAATGTTGCGCTTTTCGGTAAACCAAAGCAAGGACAAGTTGGGATGGAATGAGCCACCACCGTTGGGAAGCTTACTTCGGGGACTTCCATTTTGCACTCAAGAATTCCTAGAGCCAGTCTGGGGTGGGGAGAATGATTGGTGTGAAGTTGGGTATCGGGATCCCGGTTGGATCGAATCTGTGCGGCTCACCAAATGGGGCATAAACCTTTTCCATAGGAGGAATTTTACTGCACAGGTTTGCACCGTTTGGACAAGCTAACTTCCGGTGGCTTCAATCTGACACCACCGGCCACTTTTTTGACCTTGGCAGCCACCAACCGGCCATCAACTTATCCAACCGGCCCAAATAGAGGACCGACCGACCATTTAAAATGTCCGACCGACCAATTTTACTGGCAACGACCTTCCGGATGTATTTCTAAGAATTCGAGTGGATGCAGCTATGCCAGCTAGAGGCACAGACTAGATCCTCCATATGGAGGATCTTTGCTCTTAGTTTGAAGACTTCTAAGAGAAATCTTTGGTCTCATTGACTCTTAAAGGAAGCTCTCCTCTTCCTTTTACCAGGTTTACGAAAAACCAAACTGGAGTTATATGGCATACAACCCTCCCTATCTCCTCTCATCCAAGCCTCAAACCACCCTTGACCTTAGCACCATTTACCCTACATCTCATAGCACAAGGCCTCCATCCTTCATTCCAGCACTTTGGATTGTTTTGGAGAGGTTAAAGCTCCGGATGTTGGTCCAAGAGCTGCTGTTGCATGGTCTTCAAGGATAGTTCTTCTCCCTCTTTCTTTGCCTTATGTTTTCTTTTGTATCTAAGCTTACATGCTAGCTTTTTTGCAGGCTCCGACCAAACTGTAATAGTCATATTTGAGCCCCTTTTCATGTTGGATCAAGGACCTCCTGCTGTTGAGGTCTGTTACTACCACTTGCCTCTTTATCTCTCTTTAGGCCAATTTTTGCATAGTATTTTAGCTTACTTGTGCAGCTGTTTTGTCGACTTTCATAAACTATGGAAATATCACTTTTTTGAGCCCTCTTAACATGTGAGGCTCTTTCCTCTGATTTGGAGAACAGAAGCTACCCACTTGTCTCTTTAGCCCCTCTTTTAGGCCTTTTCTTGCATGATGGTTTGGCCTTATTTTTGCAATTATTTTCGACTGGCTTTGATGTAAACTATAAAGTGCCTTTTTTGAGCCCCTATTCAAACTTTGTTGAAGGGATCTGTCCCTTTGGGGCCAGCTGCTGTCCCTTTGTGTTTATTAATCTCTCTTTTAGGCCATTTTTGCTCTCAATGAATCGAATAGCCTATTTGTGTTCATTTTTTAGACTGTTATAAACTTGGAAAAAGCATGTTTTGGGACTGTTTGCATCTGTCCTTAATGCTTCAAATGATCAAAATAATGCATGCTTTGTATAGCTGTAAGTCATTTCGGGAGCTAGTTTCGGAGGTTTCGGGGTCATTTCCATGCATCGGGTGCCGATTTTTCCATGTTTTGGGTTGTTTAGCATCATTACTTCAGTGCTGGATTTTCATGCATATGCATGTTTCATCATTTGTCAATGCCTTGTAGAGTTGTTGTTTTGCTGCCTTAGATCGGGCCATTGCATTGTGCATGTTTGATGCATCTTTGGCTTGCCTCATTTTTCAATCACATGGACCACTGATTCTGCATGACTTGTGAGCTATCCGTGTGTTTAAGTCCATCATCGCTGTTTTATGCCATGTTGGCATGTTCCTTACATGTTGAGAGTTGCGTGCCTAAGTCATACATTGCTCATTTGCATGTTCATGTTGCATACGAGCCTCCATGCGATGGTTGCATTTCATTGAGCATGCATCCCTTGCCTCTGATTCAACCATGATAGGGTTGGGAGCCCTTGATGTGTTTTGTGTTGCATTCCATTTGATACTCGAAGTTGCTAACTTGGCTCTTAGGCCATCATGCAATTGAAATACGTGTGATTGAGGGCCCGAGGGTTCGAGGGCCGTGCTCCCTTAAGTCATTGCATGATTAGGGAGTGGGCCATGGCATACATTGCTGTTGAATTTCACTTGCATGCACTGCTGCTCTGCTGCTGTCAAAAACAGGTTCTGCAGAAGCATTGCCGGGCACCTATACTGCCGACCAGCATCATTGTTGGCCCGATGGATTACAAATGGCCGGATAAACATCCGGACATGGCCGGGTTGGTGATTCCCACTTGGTCGGTGATGCTCCCACGTGTCTCAGAGAGTGCACCTTGGGAGATTGTAGCGAATATTTCAAGAACTCGTTAGCAATCAATGCATGATCCAAGTCCATGTTTAAATGTCTAATGCAATGCATACGGAATGTCACTAGAGTAGGCTTAGCTAGTCTATGAATGACATGTGAAAATGCACAAGCAGAAGATCCTGCGCCCTCGGGGCAGGTACTTTGAAGTCTGAGTATTCTTACTAGACGCACTAGCAAAAGGGTCGGCAGGCACTGCCTTGGTTTTCTGATCTTTCCCAGGTGCAGGGTTGGGAATAGGAGGAACTGTTCTGGCATGACGGGGCCTATCCCGATTTTCTGTCTGACTTGAACTACCCTCAGGTGGAGTGGGGAAAGCATCCTCTACAGTTTTTGTCACAACTGCGGATATCTGTTGCTTGTTCATCCCCCTGGCTTTCAAAGCCTCGACTGCCCGCAGCAGTTGTTCAATGGAATCAGCGTCTGCCTTCATTTTGTTCTTGCCTCTGTCCGCAGCCTGGTCAAGGGTTTGGGTTATTACTTCAGGGCGAAGCCCGGTTGTTGCTGACATGTCGTGGCTGTAGCTAGAAGCCACCTCTGGCTGGCTGAGCTCTATCACAATCCGCCCCAGTAGCGGGGGCTCCTGTGGCATGAAATTCCCGGCAGACGGTGCCGCTGGTGGCGAAGTCGACATTCCATAGGCCAGATTGGCCACGGATCTCTGGAGGTCACCAATCATTCCCATCAATTCAAATGTGGTGGGCTCGCGAGCCTGATACAACTGGAGGGTCCAGACTGGGTGTGCGACAGGCGACATAGGCGGATGCGATACATCAACATTGGTTTCATCCCGCAGGGTGATCCCTTGATCTAGCGTAGCTGTCATAACCACAATCTCTTATGAATTCTGCGTCGTCATAAGTCCTGCCTCAATCAAAGGGGAACACTAGCTATTCTGTATCAATCCTCTGGACACTCTGAACTGAAAGGAAAAACAAACATCATTTCAGCCCAAACAGATCAATCACAGGTGTAGCCAAACAACTGCACTCTATTACTGATCATTGTTCCCCAGAATCACTGTCCCCAAAATCAAACTTGGTACCTGCAGACAACTGATCTCTCAATAACACTGATACTGGTGCCCTCAGGCCTGATACTCAATCTTGCAAACTGGTATGTACGTTCCTGTAGAGATACACTCTAAAAGCACATAGCAAGGAAAGAGAGCCAAAACCCCCCTATGTTGGGGTAGGGTTTCCCTGTCCTATTTTGTTAGGAGCTAGGGTTCCACTATGCACGCAGCAGTTTTCAAACAACCTAACATCGGGTAAGCAACCAGTCCTAGCTTGGAATGGTCACTATGAATTTCGATATGCACTAGGTCGAATGGTCGAAAAGGGTGCCCCGAAAAGGGTGCCCCGGTAAAACCGGGGTTTGTGTTCCCATACTGTCAGAGCCCACAACCGGTCAGCCTTATGGTCATGGCTTGACAAGACAAGCCTCCGGCAAACCGTTCAGGAATGGCAGATGGCAAACACGGTGTCCTAGGCGCACCAATGCACATGCAATGCAAAGAGACACATAAATGAGATCAAAACAGGATATCACGAGTTCGAGTCAAGCTCTCTAAATCCCCAGCAGAGTCGCCAGAAACTGTAGACGCGCCCGTGGGCCTCACTACAGTTCGGACTCAATTTGTATCACGGTTCTTAATCTGAACCAATGAGTCCAAATCCGGCAAATCGTTTTGACAAACAGATTTTTGAAAAGAAGTGCCAGACATGGACTGCTTTTCCAGATATAGAGTCGCCACCTAAATATTTTTAAATGGGAGAATTTAGGAAACCCAGACTCAGTGCGAAAGGCCACGCGTCCGTCATCACCAAAGTTGCCTCGGCTCAGGAGCTAAGGTACGATTGGGGAAGGTCAGCTATGAGCACCCCCTCTCGCCCGATCCGAAGATCGGCCTCTACTAACCATGATATCCGTTTTTGAAAACGTCATGTGTTCTTATTCCAGTTATTAGCCTAGAATTACTATATTATGCGCACAGCAAACAAGTATAGACTAGATTGCCTAATTTGGAAATAAGCATTGCATATCTGTTTGTCTTAAAAAGTACTTTGGAATTTGCTACTCGCAAGTAGGCTAAAATACGGATTTCAACGAGTTTTTCTAACTCAGACAATCCAACCTTCACCCACAGGCATCCAAACAGTTTATCACATAAGCATCTAGCCACATAGTAAGCATGCCGTCATGATAACATTCACACGCATGCGATATGCTAAAGCATGAAAATACTTACATCGTACTCTGTGCCAAAACAATAAACTAGTTAGCCAACATACATGGTCCTAGTTCATGTCAAATTGACTAATGCAACACATACAGGATGCAATTAGAGTAGGCTCGGCTAACCTAAACATGGCATGTGAAATGTAATCAATTGATGCACGTATTCAATTTGGAATTGA
Organism: Camellia sinensis; assembly: GCF_004153795.1. NCBI lineage: Eukaryota > Viridiplantae > Streptophyta > Magnoliopsida > Ericales > Theaceae > Camellia > Camellia sinensis. Next base: position 1,468,031 of record NW_021027091.1, on the reverse strand, counting down.
AGTACAAATGCAGTTAGCATGATATACCGAGCCCGGTGCGTGCGAGACAAATGTATGGATGCACGCATGCATAGCATAAGGTATGCTAATTTAAACATGCCCTAATCTACCTTCATAAGCAGGTAAATAAAAGTGAAGAAAGAAGTGGGGATTGGAAGACATGCACACACACGCACCCACACTTATTACAGATTCGCCCTCGCTCGGAGGGACCAAATAAATATTACAGATAATTAACCTACAGGCTAATTAAATATTACAGGCTATCTAATTAGCTATGCAAATTAACTAATCTAGGGAAAATAGATAAACCGCCACGGGAAGAGAGCCCAATGCAAAGCATGCTCCGTCCTGGTCGGAAGTACACTGCCATGCATAGGCTGCCTCTGTTTTCCCTGCTCTGCTTTTTTGAAGACTGCCAAAGTCTCAGAATTGCTTCCCTGGACATTGGGAGACACCACTGGCTGAGTAGAATAGCCACCGGCAGTGGTATGTGATCAGCGGCTATTGGTGAAGCTATTGGCCACCAATGGATTGCCGGTCGGCACTAAAAACTGCCGGTCGGCAGAGAATGTCTGTAGAACCTGCAATTGACAGCAGCAGAGGGCAAGGCATAGCATGGCAATGCAATTCAAGCCATATATGCACCAATCATGTCCCTTATCATGTTAGTGACTCAAAGGGACATGCTCCTTGGTTCTCGGACCATCAATCGCGCATTTCCATGCGTGATGGCCCAAGGGACCAAGTGTGCACATTTTGATGTCAAGTGCAATGCAAACCAACAAACCAAAGGGGCCCAATCCCTATCACTAAATCAAGGGACACGGCATGCATGTTCAATGCAACCTAAGCATGTTAACTGACACACAACATGGTATAAAAGGGAGCATGCAAACATGCAATGCACATTAGGTACACAACCTAAGCAACAAGGCAAACAAGCATGCCACAACTATGCAAACTACTTAGAGCATGCAAGATGTGATCTAATCATGCAACATGCTAGTAATTTGACCAAGGGAATGCATGCCAAATGCAAATGATTTCAAGCATGCAACACACGCAACCAAAGCATGAAAACATGAGATAATGTAATAGCACTTGAATGGCGTACCAGGGATGGACTTACACTAATTGGACGGCTCTAAGTTAGGTCCAAAACGGTGGCCAAAGCTTAAGAAGATGGGACCAAACACACATACACACATGCACATGTTAAGGCCTAAACACTTAAGCATCAAAGGGCATCTTTTAAGCACACTTAAAAGGGAATAATCATGGACACGGGGCATGCATTAAGCTCTGAAAATCATGCAAGAACATGGTGCCAAACCAAGCAAACAAGATAGGCTAAACATGCAACAAATGACCCAAGCATTCAAGGCAAGCTAAATGGGTATTTGATCACACTTAGCAAGACTAAACATGGCATGAATTTAATGACCAAAAATAGAGTTTTAGCACATAAAACAAAGCCCAAAAGACCACTTAGATGGCATCTAAATGGCTTGAATTCAAAAGCATGCACAAATGCACTTTCAAGGAGCATACCACACAAGCTCATAAGGCATCAAAGAGGCATCCAAGGCAAGCATACAAGCATGCTAAGGGGACTGAAATGATGCTATAAATGGTGCCAAATCATTAAAATAAAGCAAGTAATGCATGCTACACACTCACACACTTAAGGCCAACAAGCCAAAATGCAAAGGGGCTATACTAAACATGTCATGGCCGACCAAAATGACTAAGGACAGACCTCAAACATGGCAAAATAAACACAAAAGCTTCACAAAGCCAAACCTAAAACATGCTAGAACATTGGTTTACAGCCTAAGGCATGTTAAGGCCTAAACATGGCATTACAAGATAGGTATGCTAAGCATGCATGGTGTACCAAAACCAACATACAACAATGCTATTTCATGGCAAAATAAGTATAAATAACAACCAAGGCATGGTCAACATGAGGCTTAGCTAGGTGCTCATTAAAGAGGCAAAAATGGCCCTTTTCAAGGACAATAAGGAGAGGGGTGACCCTCTTCTTCTTGGGACTTCAAGGCAACATCCTTACCACTGAAATCCCTCAAGATTTCAGTGGTGAGGAGGCCCAAACACCAAAGTCTCGGAGCTCACTCAAAATGGCACAAAATGGAGCCCCTCAAGGCTTAAGAGGGGTCAAACACCTCCAAACCACAAAACACTCTAAACAAACTATTTAGAGGGCCCAAAAATAGAACTTTTTTATATTATACACTAAGCTCGAAAACAGTTCTAAGATAGGCAAAAATAGTATGCAAAAATGGGAAATAAAGGGACAAACTTCTTACCCTTGAAGACCCTCTTCACAAATGAAGCTCCAGCAGCTTCTTTGAGCTCAAAACAACTCCCAAGCTTCAAGAACAAACCTCTGGCCCTTCAAGAACCAAGAAAAGGTGTAACACTATGTGTTTGTGTGCAATAGTAAGACACAAACACACTTATACACACACAAAGGCAAAATGAGAGAGAGGTATAGAGATAGAATATATATAAATCCTAACCCTAGAACTCAAACCCTAAAATGGCTGTCTAAAATGTCTAACCTCTTCAACAAGAGAGAAAACCTCTCTTTATAGAGCTTTTTGTCTTGTAAAGCTTACAAGACAAGCTTCTAAAGAGAGAGATCCCTCCGTACACGTGTATGGAGGGGAGCCAAATGCAAGACAGTTGTATTAAAATATCTGCAAAAGCAGATGAACAGTAGTCGGCTGCTCAAAATTGCCATTTTGACAAAATGGACTGCCGACCGGCAACAAATAATGCCGACCGGCAATATACATTGCCGATGGCAACAAAACACCAGCCGGTGGCCTCTGGCCATGGCCGGTGATGTGTGGGGATGCCTCACAAGACATTCCCTGCCCCTCCAAGGCAAAACACAAGTGTTTGGTGCAAAAGCAGACACTAAACAGTCGAGTTCAGAGATCTTGAGGCAAAGCGCGTAGCCGAGACCTCCGGGAACTCCAAACGAACACAAACAAGGGTAATCACCAAGTGTTCTAATGGTGACGTCCAAATCTTGAGGACGGTCAAAAATGGGGTGTCTACAAAAGGTATGTAAGAATCACTTTCTGCTTAACTTAGAAGACAAGCTATTTTGAGTACAAGAACTGACTTGTCCGTCGGAGTGCTAATTCCAGCACCCCCGACCGAAGTGTTTGTGTCTTTTTAGGTGACTAGCTGAGGATCACTAGCGTCTCCTAGGATCTGAAGAGTATTTTCAAAACCACTTCTCCACAATTGGCGCTGTCTGTGGGAATACTCAAATACATCCATGGCAGGTGTAACTGAAGATCCTCCGATAGCCACTAGCAAGACCACACAGAGAGATGACCTCACTCCAGCAAACTTGCTTGGACTAAAAACCATCGCAGCAAGACTTGCCTTGGACCTCTGCTCATCTTCAAACCCAACGCAAAAGACAATACAAGCGACCATGGCACAGGCTAGGCAAACCAAACAGAGGTTGGACAATATCATCGCTGAGAATGAACGCCTTCGTCGAGATCTGGCCTCGAAAATAACAAAATCCAACCAAACAGTGCACCAGGCTTCTAAGCAACCCCCGAGGGCAGATGATCGACGATCTCGAGCCCGACAGCAAGAAACTGACAGCCGTTGTGCCTTAACAGATCATCTTGAGGAGTTGGCAAAGAACGAACGTCTCCAGCAATGCGTCCGGAGGAGTGCGATCAAAACACCTGCCCTTCCAAAGGATGCATCTCCGCTTGACACTGTCCATATGATATATAGCCTGCCAGCAGCCCCAGCCGTGCATGTGATCCAATCACATCCAGGCCCCCAACAGCAAATCACGCCAGCAAAGTGGCTTCGAGAAACGCCAAGTATCACCTTTGACAACTCTGATTTGATCAGCTTAACACTCCCTCACTTCGATCCATTGGTTGTTGAGCTACGCGTAAACCGGTTCACCGCCGAACGCGTTCTTATCGACCAGGGCAGTACTTTGGAGGTTATGTATTATAAAACCTTCATCAAACTCGGATTCAACAAGTTAGACCTGACTCCGGCTCCTTATCCACTATTCGGCTTCAATGCCAATCCAGAGTACCCATTGGGAAAGATCAGCTTACCCGTTCGAGCAGGTTCCAGAACGATGGATGTGGAATTCTTGGTCGTCAGGCTGCCATCGCCGTACAATCTCATCATGGGGCGATCGTGGTTGCATACCTTGCAGGCCGTCCCAAGCACCTATCATCAACTGCTACGTTTCCCAACAGAACACGGCATTAATCAAATTCGTGGCTCCCAGAAATCGGCACAAGCTTGCTATCTCCTTGCCGCCATAACGCCAAAGGAACTGCAAGTAAACTCCATTGAGGTGCCGAATCAGGAGATCCTTGATGACGTTGGGCGGCATCCAAATGAGAAGGCCATGGAAGGTTTAGACCGAGTTGACATCGATGGAAGCCCAGAAAAGTTCTTCATGATCGGCGCTTCTTTGAATCAGGCCAACAGGCAGCAGCTGATCTCTTTCTTGCTCAACAACCTTGATGTCTTTGCATGGACTCCGCACGAAATGCTGGGAATAGACCCGTCAGTTTCACAGCACCATCTGAATGTCGATCCCAAATGTAAGCCGATCATTCAGATAGGCTGGTGGTCAGTCGCGGAGCACACTGCCACCGTTGTTGAGGAGGTAGACAAACTGCTTGACGCCTGGGCAATTAGAGAAGTCACTTACCCTACGTGGCTCTCCAATACAATGGTGGTGAAGAAGAAAAATGGGACTTGGCGAGTGTGTGTCGATTTCACGGATCTGAACAAAGCTTGCCCCAAATACTGTTTTTCTCTACCCAGAATTGACCAACTTGTCGATGTGACAGCACGCCATCAACGCATGAGCTTCCTTGATGCTTACAGAGGCTACCATCAAATCGCCATGCATCCAGATGACCAGGACAAAACTGCATTCCTCACCCCAAGAAGAACCTACTGCTACAAAGTTATGCCTTTTGGGATGAAGAATGCAGGGGCAACCTACCAAAGACTGGTTACCGCCATGTTCAAAGAGCAACTCGGCCACACTATGGAAGTATACATCGACGATATGGTGGTCAAGTCCAAAGAAGAACAGAATCGTATAGCTGATCTAGAAAAGACATTCAGCATCTTACACAAATACAGAATGAAACTGAACGCTTCCAAGTGTGCGTTCGGAATCAGCTCTGGAAAATTCCTGGGTTACATCGTCAATCACCGAGGAATCGAAGCCAACCCGAGGCAAGTCACAGCAATCTTGGAACTCGGCTCCCCCCGTTCAGTAGAAGAAGTCCAAAAGTTGATGGGAATGGCTGCTGCACTCAACAGGTTCATCAGCCGGTCTACAGATCGCCGCCGATAATTCTTTCAGACACTACGGCAGGGTAAGGCTTTTGAATGGTCTGCCAAATACGAAAAAGCTTTCAACGGAGTCATGACCTACCTCCGCTCAGTACCTCTCTTGACAACACCCGCTGCTGGTGATCCGCTCATTCTATATCTGGCAGTTTCTGATAGGGCCGCCAGTGCCGTTGTAGACACCCCATTTTTGACCGCCCTTAAGACTTGGGCATTACTAATGGTTTACTTGGTGGTAAAAGGTGTACAGGGCAAAGGTTCAAATTCGTTAGCAATGAGATAGTCAAATCCCAACTTCATACCCCTTTTGGACCAAAACAAATCTTGATCAAAAGATTTTAGATTTTAAAATCCTCTCTTTCAAAATGTTTTGAAAATAAAATTCCTACGATGTTCCGACGCTCACATTTCAGTAAATGTTGCGCTTTTCGGTAAACCAAGCAAGGACAAGTTGGAGATGAATGAGGCCACCACCGTTGGAAAGCTTACTTTCGGGGCTTCATTTTGCACTCAAGAATCTCCTAGAGCCAAGTCTGGGTGGGGGAGATATGATTGGTTGAAGTTGGGTATCATCCCGGTTGGATCGAATCTGTGCGGCTTCACCAAAATGGGCATAACCTTTTCCATAGGAGGAATTTTACTGCAAGGTTTGCACCGTTGGAAAGCTAACTTCCGGGGCTTCAATCTGGACACCCACCGGCCACTTTTTGACCTTGGCAGCCACCACCGGCCATCAATTTATCCAACCGGCCAAATAGATGGCCGACCGACCATTTAAAATAGCCGACCGACCAATTTTACTGGCCAACGACCTTCCGGAGTATTCTACAGATTGAGTGGATGCCAGCTATGCCAGCTAGAGGGCACAGACTAGATCCTCCATATGGAGGATCTTTGCTCTTAGTTTGAAGCTTCTAAGAGAAGCTTTGGTCCATTGACTCTATAAAGGAAGCTCTCCTCTTCCTTATACCAGGTTAGAAAAACCAACTGGAGTTATATGCATACAACCCTCCCTATCTCTCTCATCCAAGCCTCCAAACACCCTTGACCTTGCACCATTTACCCTACATCTCATAGCACAAGGCCTCCATCCTTCATTCCAGCACTTTGGGATTGTTTTGGAGAGGTTAAAGGCTCGGAAATTTGGTCCAAGAGCTGCTGGTTCATTGGTCTTCAAGGATAAGTTCTCTTCTCCTCTTTTCTTGCCTTATTTTTCTTTGTATCTAAGCCATACATGCTAGCTTTTTTGGGCTCCGACCTAAACTGTAAATAGTCATATTTTGAGCCCCTTTTCATGTTGGATCAAGGACCTCCTACTGTTTGAGGTCTTCTACTACCACTTGCCTCTTTATCTCTCTTTTAGGCCAATTTTTGCATAGTATTTTAGGCTTACTTGTGAGCTGTTTTCGACTTTTCCATAAACTATGAAATATCATTTTTTGAGCCCCTCTTCAACATTGTTGAAGGGCTCTCCTCTGTTTGAGAACAGAAGCTACCACTTGTCTCTTTACCCCTCTTTTAGGCCTTTTCTTGCATGATAGTTTGGCCTTATTTTTGATTATTTTCGTGGCTTGATGTAAACTATAAAGTGCCTTTTTTTGAGCCCCTATTCAACTTTGTTGAAGGGATCTTTTCCATTTGGGGCCAGCTGCTGTCCCTTTGTGTTTAATCTCTCTTTTAGGGCCATTTTTGCATGATAGAATAGCCCTATTTGTGTTCATTTTTGAGACTTGTTATAAACTGGAAAAATGCATGTTTTGGGACTGTCTTGCATCTGTCTTAATGCTTCATGATCAAATAATGCATGCTTTGTATAGCTGTAAGTCATTTCGGGAGCCTAGTTTCGAGTTTCGGGGTTCATTCCATGCATCGGGTGCCATTTTTCCATGTTTTGGGGTTGTTTAGCATCATACTTCAGTGCTGGGATTTTCATGTTCATATGCCATGTTTCATCATTTTCAATGCCTTTGTAGAGTTGTGTTTTGTGCCTTAGACTCGGGGCCATTGCATTGTGCATGTTTGCATGCATCTTGGTTGCCTCATTTTCATCACATGGACACTGATTCTGGCATGCTTGTGAGCTATCCGTGTTAGTTTAAGTCCATCATCGCATGTTTTTGCATGCCATGTTTGCTTACATGTTTAGGTTGCGTGCCTAGTATACATTGCTCATTTGCATGTTCATGTTGCATACTTAGCCTCCATGCTTAGGTTGCATTTCATTGAGCATGCATCCCTTGCCTCTTGATCAACCATGATAGGGGTTGGGGCCCTTTGATGTGTTTTGTGCTTGCATTCCATTTGATATCGAAGTTGCTAACTTGGCCTCTTAGGCCATCATGCATTGAAATACGTGATTGATGGCCCGAGGGTCGAGGGCCGTGCTCCCTTAAGTCCATTGCATGATAGGGAGAGTGGCCATGCATACATTGCTTTGAATTTCCTTGCCATGCACTGTCTGCCCTCTGCTGCTGTCAAAAACAGGTTCTGCAGGAAGCATTGGCCGGCCGACCACCTATACTGCCGACCAGCCATTCATTGTTGGCCGATGGATTTACAAATGGCCGATAACCATCCGGACATGGCCGGTGGTGATCCCACTTGGTCGGTGATGCTCCCCAGTGTCCAGAGAGTGCACCTTGGGAGTTGTACAATTTTCAGAGGAGCAGAGCAGTGTAAACGGAGGCAACAGTGCTACGGCAGCGAGTTTCCGGGCGAGATGGGTCAAGCATGCATCATTCACGCATTCCAAGGCAGGGCTGTGGCCCCCATCCTTTTGCATTTAATTTGTTAATTAATTAGAAGTTCTGTAATAATTAATTTAGTATTATTTATTCGGACTGTAATATTTATTTGGACCCTCCGAGCGAGGGCAATTGTGTAATAAGTGTGCGTGAATGTGTGTATGTCTTCCAACCCCACGTCTTTCTTCCCTTTTATTTACTAGCTTTCAATGGTTAGTCTAGGGCATGTTTCAATTAGCATACAGTATGATAGCATGTTTGCATCCATTCATTCGTTTTGCATGCACCGGGCTCGACGCATCATTCTAACTGCATTTGTATTTCAATTCCAAATTGAATACGTGTTATCTGTTGCATTTCACATGCTATGTTCAAGATAGCCGAGCCTATTCTAGCTGCATCCTGCATGTGTTACATTAGCCATCTTAACATGAACTAGGATCATGCATATGATTACTAACTAGTTTTTGTTTTGACTTGGAGTACTCTGTAAGTCCTTTTGCTTTAGCATACCGCATGCGTGTGAGTGTTGCCATAATTGCATGATTACCATGAGGCTAGCTACTTATGTGATATAACTGCTTGAATGCCTGTGGATGAAGGTCGAATTGATTAAATTGGGATAATTCATTAAAACTGTGAGTTTTAAGCCCACTCGATAGTGGCAAAATCATTTTTTCTAAAAGTCCACTTAAGGGTAGCAAAACATGCATTTTAGCCTACTTGCGAGTAGCAAACCATTTTCAAAACAAACATGCTATGTTTTGTTCCAATTTAGGTGATTTGGTCTATACTTGTTTGCTGTGAGCATAACATAGTAATTCTAGGCTAATAACTGGAATAAGAACACATAACGCTTTCAAAAACGGATATCACGATTAGTAGAGGCCGATCTTCGGATCGGGCGAGAGGGGGTGCTCATAGCTGACCTTTCCCAATCGTACCCAAGCTCCCGAGCCGAGGCAACTTTGGTGATGACGGACACGTGGCCTTTGGCACCGAGTCAGGGTTTCCTAAATTCCCCCATAAAAAATATTTAGGTGGCGACTCTGTATCTGGCAAAGCAGTCCATGTTTGGCACTTCTTTCAAAAATCTGTTTCTCAAAACGATTTGCCGGATTTGGACTCTTTGGTTCAGATTAAGAACCGTCACAATTTGAGAGTCCTGAACTGTAGTGAGCCCAAATGAACAGAACGGGACTCACCCTGCCGGGGCGTTCGGGGACGTCTACAATTTCTGATGACTCTGCTGGGGAGGTTAGAGAGCTTGACTCGAACTCGTGATATCCTGTTTTGATTTCATTCATGTGTCTCTTTGCATTGCATGTGCATCGGTGCGCCTAGGACACCGTGTTTGCCATCTGCCATTCCTGAACGGTTTGACCGGAGGCTTGACTTTGTCAAAGCATGCCATAAGGCTGACCGGTTGTGGGCTCTGACAGTATGGGAACACAAATCCCGGTTTCACCGGGGCACCCTTTTCGACCATTCGACCTAGTGCATGTTGAAATCCATAGTGACCATTCCATGGTAGGACAGGTTGCTTACCCGATTATAGGTTGTTTGAAACCGCTGCGTGCGTAGTGAAACCCTAGCTCTTGACAAAATAGGACAGGGAAACCCTACCCCAACATAGGGGTGTTTTGGCTCCTATTTGCTTGCTATGTGCTGTCAGAGTGTGTCTCTACAGGTTGTGTGTATTAGTTTGCAAGACTGAGTATCAGGCCTATGGGAATCAGTATTTTGGGGCAATCAGTTTTACCCGAGGGTATCGGTTTACAAGCAGAATTTGGGACAGAATTCAGTAAAGATTCAAATCTGTTTTGGCGAAATCAGGCTGAGATGCTGTATGTTTTCTCTTTTGCTAGGTAGTCTGGGAACCATAGCTTCAAAAGGCTCCGATATCCCCCCGGTACATTGGACTAGTGCTGATAGACTTTGTTAGGTCAGAAATTCAATTCGAGGGCAACCACTGTTCATTCGCTGAGGCAAGGCAAAGAAAGGCCAGTTGGGGCTCACCGGTCCATCTGATCCGTCAGTCGCCGGTCACATCACCTTTGTTCAGACTCAGCAGACCATGATGGCACAGGGTTCGGAAGAACTTGCAGCCGTGATAGCAGCGTTAAATCAGGCAACTGCCATGCAGAATGAGACCAGTGTTGAAACGCAATGCCCATCTGGGGCATTTGCCTCACATCCAGCTTTGGGACCCCAGCCGAACTTTGACCCACTTTCGCCAGTTGAAGATTTGCAGTGTCCAAATCCTCGAGAAAGGTTGACTCAAGCTCAGGTGCTCAGACCCCTGGTGCAGCCTAATGAGAGACTTTATTTCCTTTATGTTAATGAGCTCAATCCGACTGTAGTGAAAATTGCGAACCTTGAGAGGCAATTTAAAATGGCACATGGCCTTAACTCCATTCCTGACATTGAGGATGGGCACACTGAGGCTGCCGTACAGCTCCCAGACAGATTCAAAATGCCATATATTGACCGTTTCGACGGGTCTGGAGATCTAATGGTACATATTCGACTTTTCTTGGATGTCCTGAAGCCTATGGGTCTGACCAAGCCACAGAAACTCTCCCTGTGTGGAAGAACCCTGTCGGGTGTAGCAGCCACTTGGTACACTAAGTTGGAAGATAAAGTGAAGCAAAACTGGGAAGAATTGGCTGAGGCCTTTGTTGATCAGTATTCTTACAATACCCAAGTTGAAATGACCATCCAAGAGCTTGAAGCAACCCGCCAGAACCCAACAGAGCCTTTTGTGGAATTTGTTGCGAGGTGGAGAGCAAAGGCAGCACAGATGATAGATCGCCGCCCTTCTGAGAGGGATCAAGTACAGATGATGGTGCGAAACCTCGAGCATGATATGTTGCAAAAGTTGATAGTCGCTCCGCTATTCACTTTCAAAGGTTTGCATGATCTGGGGGTTCAGATCGAGAATGCGTTCAACAGTGGGATCATTCCCAGAACAAGTGAACCGACGAGGAAGGTTTTTGCAGGGAGTACCAATGCTGGTAGTAGCGTCATTCCCAAACCCACCGAGATCAATGCAGTCGCCACAACCAACCCTTTTGTCAAACCAAGCCTACAAACAGTCGGCCCAGCCCGAGCTCAGGGCAGAACTTTCATTCCCCTCTATATGAGCCTGACTAGCGCACTAAAAGTCTTGATGGAAAAAGGGCATCTCAAACCCCTTGATCCTCAACCTCTGCCTGACCCACTTCCAGCCAGACATAATCCCTCCAAGTACTGTATGTACCATCAGCAGCGCGGTCATGGCACTGACCGTTGCTACCGCCTTCGTTATGAGGTCCAAAATCTCATCGACAACCGGACGATAGCTCCACCTTCAGCCCCTAATGACCAAGTACCTCATCCACATCTCAATCTAATCCACACACTGGCCGTCCCTTATGACCCCAGCGTATACATCACCCCGGCCCATCTACCTAAGCCTGAGGTGTTTATCCCAGAAAGCATGGACTTATGCATGATGGGTGCATCTGAACCTCAAGTATCTCAAACCCATGAACCCACTACTTCTGAGCTGATGAGGATGATCGAAGATCTTCAGAGAACCGTGGCAGATCTGGCCTTTGGAGTTTTGGCTCCGTCATCAACCGCATCACATACCAGGGAGTTCATGTCAAAAGGCTCCTCAGGACGGGCTGTATTGGGAGAAGGCCACTCTTTTAGCAAAGTGGAGGCCAGTGATAAGAACAAGGCAGGGGCAAGCGTTAGTCCCCATGAACACCTTCAGTGGGATATTGTGGCTTTGAAAGCCGAAGGGCTGAACAAACAGCAAGTACTCGCAGTTGTTGCAAAAAATGTGGACGACATTTTCGCTACTCAGAATGAGAGCAGTCTGAATCAAGGGGCAAGCTGGGAGAAGGGCCGTTGTACCGGGAATGTTCCTTTCAGCTCTAAACCCTCGCTCGGAAGAGATCAGCAAACCCAGTCAGCGCCTACCAATCCCTTTGCTGGTGCATCCAGCAAAACTCCACAAACCTTAAAACACCCACCTCGAGGCCAGAGGGTGTTCGCGCCACTGTACATGTCTCTATCAGCGGCCTTGAGGGTTCTGATTAAAGAGGGGGATCTGAAACCCCTGGAGCCACGACCACTGCCAGATAGACTTCCTCCCTCCCATGATCCGGCCAAGTACTATGCCTTTCATCAGCAAGTCGGCCATGTCACTGATAGTTGTTTCCGTCTTCGCCACGAAATACAATATCTGATTGACAATAAGGTCATCGTCGCACCAACTCAGCAAAGTTTATCGTCATTGGATCAGTGAACCTGGGGGATAATGTGATGTGATCGGGGGATGAACCACCTGCGGGCGGCGCTTAGTTTACTTCAGATGTGGTATATGGCACGCACAATTTTGAGCAATGTGCGAACACTAGTTTTTGTACTTTCTGACTTGGGTATTGGGTCAGTTTTGTTGCTTTGTATATGGTCAGTCTTTTTGTACTGAGTCGGTCAGGTCTGTCTTGTTGTATCGAGTCAGTCCTGTTTGTTAGAGTCAGGTGATTCCGGGGGTGTTACCTCGGGCATCACTATTTTGTTTTGTGTTTGTCTTTTCGCTTTCTTTTGAGTCTGTTTCTGCCATGGAGCCAGTTACACCAACAGTTATGAATGAAACAGCAGTGGTTTTTTTCATGCTTTTATGCTTACTTCTGCCTTGTGCCAGTTGTGCCAGAAAGTCGAATGGAACGACAATGCATTTCACCTGCTTTTCTGTGCTTTTAAGTTATTGCGTTGACCTAAGTTTTTCAAAGCTGTTTTTGAACATTGTGATGAAAACGAAGAGGAAGGAATTCCTCGAGTTTTTGTAAAAATTTGATCATTTAAGAGAAAGAGAGGCATGCTAAGCCTTTAATGATCGAGATCATGCTTGTTAATGTGAGTACTGAGAAGGATCCTGGCTTGATCCAGATTGGTCTCACACTGTCTTCAGCGCGAGCGACTAGTCGCTTTCTTAAAAGATTTCAAAAAAAAAAAAATGTTTTGCGCGATCCTGCGAAGACCTGTGTGGAATCGCTCTTGAGATTGTGCAGCCTAGGATCGCTCTCAGCCTCGAGACTCGACCCCTCATTTTCAAACCTTGAACTTGGATTCAGAAGGTTCAACAATCAACCACAATGTGAGGCCTGTGTGGCCTGATTTGAAGCAGCCCATGAATTAGGGACAGGGAAGTCAGATCAAGAAGATCAGATGTCATCAAAAGAAGCTTGCAAAGCTAGATTAGAAGCACCCCTCGAACCAGGGGCAAAAGATGCCAGATTGTGCTCGAAGAGCCGAAGATGGATCATTCCACAAATCAATGAAGATCGGCAAGAATGCCAAATCCCAAAGGGAGGAAAGAAGAAAGTATTGCTGAAGAAAAACTGAGTTCCGATCCACAACACTAGGGGCAAATTCAGCCTCCATTGGATGGACTCCTACATCGTCAGCGAACAACAGCCGTTCTCCTGGATTCAGATGACTTCAGGATCTCAAACCATTCAACATGGACAAAGCTACACTTTTACTCTTGAGAGGCTCGCTGGGTCGAAAACCCGGAAGGGTGACCCAGGCAAAAGTTAGAGCAAGGAAAAGAAGAAAAAAGAAAAATACAAAAAATGAAAATAAAGAAAATAAAAAAAGAAAGAAAAAAAGAAAAGAAAAAAAAAAGTTGAAAAAGAAAAAAGAAGAAATGAAATGAAAAGAATTGAAAAGAATTGAAAAACATAGCGCGTAAGGTTGAAAACCCACAAAGGGCGGCCTTGGCAAAAGTTAGAGCACAAAAGGAGAGGTTAAATACCCGAGTGTACCTTAACCCCGAACTACATAAGGCTTGATTCCCATCTTTGGGATACGTAGGCAACTTCATTCTGAAGTCCAGCCGTAAAACACTTCAAATTGATTGTGCCCATGTAATGGTTTTGATCATCTTTGCGTTCTCTGTATCCGAGAGTTCGGTTGTCATCGTCAGTCTGAGGACTGATTACAATGCGCTGCGCTGCGATGCTATCCAAACAAGGGGCAACTTTCCGTTGCCACACAGTGTGCCGTGGTGCCTTTCAAACAAGGGGCAACTTTCCGTTGTCGTGCAGCTTTTTTTTCAAGCAAGGGGCAATTTTCCTTCGGATCAGAAGTTGCACATCTCAAGAGTAGGTTCCGTGCGCGTTGAGCATTGACCGTTTGCAAAAAAATAGTTTTTGAGAATTTTTACTGAGGTTGACTATTCTCTCGAAAATTATTCCATTTTTCCAAAAAATTGGACCATTTCTTGGACCCAAAAAAGGAAAATTTTCAATACTCATAGCCTAACTTGCATGATTTGCAAATCAAAAATCGAACAAGTATGTTAATCTAACTCTCATATCGGTCAAAATTGTTTTAGCAGAAAGCAAAAACAAAAAATCGTCAAAATAATGAAATAGGGGCACAGTTGAGTCAGGTGTTCTGTCTTTCTTCCGTTGTCAACATACTTGCCAGAAAGGGCACTCTACTTGCCGAAAGGGGCACCATATTCGCCAGAAATGGACACCACTGAAGCTGACCGCAAACGAGCTGAAAGTTCTCTCATCCTCCAAGCAACGAGGTATCAAGCCAAATGCGAAGCACGAACCGGAATGGGAGAAGATATCCCATTCCCTCATCTGGGCAGATCTGATCACATCCAAACTCCCTAGAAGAGCATCGTCAACCGATGTCAGTTGCAGATTTGCTACACACCCAATTGAAGCGTAACCCCTCTGTGGGAGAAACTCACTGTTGTGAACAAGATTGAGAATCTGGTAGAATACCAGAGGCAAGAGCCCACAATTTCCAGCTTATCCATCAACCACCCAGGGGACGGATGGAAAAAAATGAGAGATTGCAGAATAAAGAGATGTGAGCTAAGAGAAAAAGTGAGAAAATGGCTTTTTCAGAAGAACAGAGATTGAGTGGCAGAGTGATGTGAGAATCACAAATGAGAAAAAGGGTGGGAAACACTACCCGGAGAAACTGGCTCCTCGCGAACTGAGAGGGTCTCTTGTCTTTGTAACACGTCTGTGTGTCGTGTCTTTTGTTTTATTTACCTCAACTTTTGTTTTGAGTCTTTTTTTGAGCGTTACTCGATGTGTGTAGGTCGTGTACCTTTTGTTGAGTCATAGTATGCTGTGTTCAATTGTAGGCTCAATACCCGGTTGAGAACCCTTTTCTCATTTTCAAAAAATCGTTTTGTGCTCAGAATGCTGTGCCATTCTGCACATTTATGCAAAACAAGATTCTTTCTTTCATAAACCGCAAGGTTCAACCCAGGTCATGTGAGAACAGTAGAACAAGGACCTATCTGAAGCTATATAGGTTCCGGACTGCAAAGCAAAAGAAAAGAGGGAAAATTTGGAGCATCTTAGTCTGTTTCAACTTCGGTAAATTCCGAGACTGCACTCCGGGTGCACCTTCTCAGGCCTCGCCATTTCTTTGGAGTATGAGTGTATCTCGACCCCAAGTGTAAGCCTGCTTCAAGTCAGAATGGCAGTCCAAGCAGCAACCGAGGGTTTCACATGCAAATGTTATCTCTCGCCAATATAAACAGGGTGTCCCTTTTGAGCTGAGCGTATTGCCAAGTCCTCCAAAAGGTAAATCGGAGGCACCAGAGTACATGTTTGATGCCCTTCCATTGCATAGAATGTGCACTTTTATATACACTTTTGTTACATGCGTGCCGCGCATTGCTTTTGATTCATGCATATAATATGCTTGCTTTCGATTCTGCATAGAATATGCTTTCAATATTGCATAGAATATGCTCCTGTTTCTTGCATAGAAAATGCACGTCATTTGCGTAGAACATGCATTCACTCGCACTGTCTTGTGCACTTACACTTTGTATCTCACTTGCACTATTTTGTACATTGCATATCAATCGCGCTGTTTAGCGTATCGCACTATTTAGTGCATTTCAAGATCAATCGCGCTGTTTAGCGTATCGCACTGTTTTGTGCAGTTTATCACTCGCGCTTCCTCGCGCATTGCACTGTTTTGTGCAGTTTATCACTTGCGCTTTCTTGCGCATCGCACTGTTTTGTGCAGTTTATCACTTGTGCTTTCTTGCGCATCGCACTGTTTTGTGCAGTTTATCACTCGCGCTCTCTTGCGCATCGCACTGTTTTGTGCGTTGCATATCACTCGCGCTGTTTAGCGTATCGCACTATTTTGTGCATTGCATATCACTCGCGCTGTTTAGCGTATCGCATTGTCTTGTGCATTTCAAGATCACTCGTGCTGTTTAGCGTATCGCACTGTCATGTGCATTTCAAGATCACTCGCGCTGTTTAGCGTATCGCACTATCTTGTGCATTTCAAAATCAATCGCGCTGTTTAGCGTATTGCACTGTCTTGTGCATTTCAAAATCAATCGCGCTGTTTAGCGTATCGCACTTTCTTGTGCATTTCAAATCACTCGGGCTATTTAGCGTATCGCAATGTTTTGTGCATTTCTAATCACTCGCGCTGTTTAGCGTATCGCACTGTTTTAGTAGCCGTTTGAACCAGGTTAAACCTAGGTCGCCAAGGCTGGATGGGAATAGGATGCACATCAAAGCCTCGTTTCGCCGGCATACTGCCATAATTTCTTGCGCATCGCACTGTTTTGTGCAGTTTATCACTCGCGCTTCCTCGCGCATCGCACTGTTTTGTGCAGTTTATCACTCGCGCTCTGTTGCACATCGCACTATTTTGTGCAGTTTACACTCGCGCTTTCTTGCGCATCGCACTATCTTGTGCATTTCATTACATGCTCTCTCTTATCTTGCATAGAAAATGCTTGTAGCACTTCTCAGTGTATTGCATCGCACTGTTTTGTGCACCTTACTTGCATTTGGCATGCATCTTATCGCGCTATCTTGCGCATTGCACTGTTTTGTGCACCTTACTTGCATTTTGCATGCATTCCATCGCGCTATCTTGCGCACCTCACCTGTACTTGTTAGTACATTGCATTGTTTTGAATACAAACTGACTTCGCGTAGCGTATAAGTCCAATTATCAAAGTCTTCTTTCATATCATTTGCATCCTGCCCCTGAACTACGCTGGTTTGATTCCTTGCAAAGGGATACGTAGGCAGCCTGCGGGCACAACCATTTATTTATCGGTATTTTGTTTGTTTGTCCAAGTCTTCGGCCTTGTCAAAAATGGGTCGTCTCTGGGCTTTGACATTCACTCACGTCACTTCTTGACTTCCGAGTTCTGTCAAAGAGGGGCAACTGTAAACACCCCATTTTTGACCGCCCTTAAGACTTGGGCGTTATTGATGGTTTACTTGGTGGTAAAAGGTGTGCAGGGCAAAGGTTCAAATTCGTCAGCAATGAGAGAGTCAAATCCCAACTTCATACCCCTTTTGGACCAAAACAAATCTTGATCAAAAGATTTTAGATTTTAAAATCCTCTCTTTCAAAATGTTTTGAAAATAAAATTCCTACGATGTTCCGACGTTCACATTTCAGTAAATGTTGCACTTTTCGGTAAACCGAGCAAGGACAAGTTGGAGATGAATGAAAGAGAGATGAAATCTTTGAAAAATCTTTCAAAACGCTATGTTTAGGGGTTTGGATTTGAAGAAAAGAGGAAAGAAGAGGAGAAAACTAGTTTGGGAGAAGTTCGGCATGAATCCGGGTAAGAGAGAGTTGAGCAGCGCTCACTGAATCGGGCTTATTCATTTGCATACTTAGATTTTAGCTATGAGACCACCACCGTTGGAAAGCTTACTTTCGGGGCTTCATTTTGCACTCAAGAATCTCCTAGAGCCAAGTTCGGGTGGGGGAGATATGATTGGTTGAAGTCGGGTATTATCCCGGTTGGATCGAATCTGCGCAACTTCACCAAAATGGGCATCACCTTTTCCACAAGAGGAATTTTAATGCAAGGTTTGCGCCATTGGAAAGCTAACTTCCGGAGCTTCAATCTAGACACCCATCGGCCACTTTTTGGCCTTGGCAACCACCACCGGCCATCAATTTATCCAACCGGCCAAATAGATGGCCGACCGACCATTTAAAATAGCCGACCTACCAATTTTGCTGGTCAACGACCTTCCGGAGTATTCTACAGATTGAGTGGATGCCAGCTGTGCCAGCTGGAGGGCACTGACTAGATCCTCCATACACGTTTACTCTTAGTTTGAAGCTTCTAAGAGAAGTTTTGGTCCATTGACTCTATAAAGGAAGCTCTCCTTTTCCTTATACCAGGTTAGAAAAATCAGCTAGGGTTATATGCATACAACCCTCCCTATCTCTCTCATCCAAGCCTCCAAACACCCTTGACCTTGCACCATTTACCCTACATCTCATAGCACAAGGCCTCCATCCTTCATCCAGTACTTTGGGATTGTTTTGGAGAGGTTAAAGGCTCGGAAATTTGGTCCAAGAGCTGCTGGTTCATTGGTCTTCACGGGTAAGTCCTCTTCTCCTCTTTTCTTGCCTTATTTTGCTTTGTATCTAAGCCATACTTGCTAGCTTTTTTGGGCTCCGCCCTAAACTGTAAATAGTCATATTTTGAGCCCCTTTTCATGTTTGATAAAGGACCTCCTGCTGTTTGAGGTCTTCTACTACCACTTGCCTCTTTATCTCTCTTTTAGGCCAATTTTTGCATAGTATTTTAGGCTTACTTGTGAGCTGTTTTGGACTTTTCCAGAAACTGTGAAAGATCTTTTTTTGAGCCCCTATTCAACATTGTTGAAGGGCTCTCCTCTGTTTGAGAACAGCAGCTACCACTTGTCTCTTTACCCCTCTTTTAGGCCTTTTCTTGCATGATAGTTTGGCCTTATTTGTAATTATTTTTGTGGTTTGATGTAAACTATAAAGTGCATTTTTTTGAGCCTCTATTAAAATTTGTTAAAGGGCTCTTTGCCATTTGGGGCCAGCTGCTGTTCCTTTGTGTTTAATCTCTCTTTTAGGGCCATTTTTGCATCATAGATTAGCCCTATTTGTGTTCATTTTTTAGACTTGTTATAAACTGGAAAAATGCATGTTTTGGGACTGTCTTGCATCTGTCTTAATGCTTCATGATCAAATAATGCATGCTTTGTATAGCTGTAAGTCATTCCGGGTGCCTAGTTTCGAGTTTCGGGGTTCATTCCATGCATCGGGTGCCATTTTTCCATGTTTTGGGGTTGTTTAGCATCATACTTCAGTGCTGGGATTTGCATGCTCATATGCCATGTTTCATCATTTTCAATGCCTTTGTAGAGTTGTGTTTTGTGCCTTAGACTCGGGGCCATTGCATTGTGCATGTTTGCATGCATCTTGGTTGCCTCATTTTCATCACATGGCCACTGATTTTGGCATGCTTGCGAGCTATCCATGTTAGTTTAAGTCCATCATCGCATGTTGTTGCATGCCATGTTTGCTTACATGTTTAGGTTGCGTGCCTAGTATACATTGCTCATTTGCATGTTCATGTTGCATACTTAGCCTCCATGCTTAGGTTGCATTTCATTGAGCATGCATCCCTTGCCTCTTGATCAACCATGATAGGGGTTGGGGCCCTTTGATGTGTTTTGTGCTTGCATTCCATTTGATATCGAAGTTGCTAACTTGGCCTCTTAGGCCATCATGCATTGAAATGCATGATTGATGGCCCGAGGGTCGAGGGCCGTGCTCCCTTGAGTCCATTGCATGATAGGGAGAGTGGCCATGCATACATTGCTTTGAATTTCCTTGCCATGCACTGTCTGCCCTCTGCTGCTGTCAAAAACAGGTTCTGCAGGAAGCTTTGGCCGGCCGGCCACCTATACTGCCGACAGGCCATTCATTGTTGGCCGATGGATTTACAAATGGCCGATAACCATCCGGACATGGCCGGTGATGATCCCACTTGGTCGGTGATGCTCTCCAGTGTCCAAAGAGTGCACCTTGGGAGTTGCACAATTTTCAGAGGAGCAGAGCAGTGTAAACAAAGGCAACAGTGCTATGGCAGCGAGTTTCCGGGCGAGATGGGTAAAGCATGCATCATTCACGCATTCCGAGGCAGGGCTGTGGCCCCATCCTTTTGCATTTAATTTGTTAATTAATTAGAAGTTCTGTAATAATTAATTTAGTATTATTTATTCGGACTGTAATATTTATTTGGACCCTCCGAGCGAGGGCAATTGTGTAATAAGTGTGCGTGAGTGTGTGTATGTCTTCCAACCCCACGTCTTTCTTCCCTTTTATTTACTAGCTTTCAATGGTTAGTCTAGGGCATGTTTCAATTAGCATACAGTATGATAGCATGTTTGCATCCATTCATTCGTTTTGCATGCACCGGGCTGGGCGCATCATTCTAACTGCATTTGTATTTCAATTCCAAATTGAATACGTGTTATCTGTTGCATTTCACATGCTATGTTCAAGATAGCCGAGCCTATTCTAGCTGCATCCTGCATGTGTTACATTATCCATCTTAACATGAACTAGGATCATGCATATGATTACTAACTAGTTTTTGTTTTGGCTTAGAGTACTCTGTAAGTCCTTTTGCTTTAGCATACCGCATGCGTGTGAGTGTTGCCATAATTGCATGATTACCATGAGGCTAGCTGCTTATGTGATATAACTGCTTGAATGCCTGTGGATGAAGGTCGAATTGCTTAAATTGGGATAATTCATTAAAACTGTGAGTTTTAAGCGCACTCGATAGTGGCAAAACATGCATTTTAGCCTACTTGCGAGTAGCAAACCATTTTCAAAACAAACATGCTATGTTTTGTTCTAATTTAGGTGATTTGGTCTATACTTGTTTGCTGTGCTCATAACATAGTAATTCTAGGCTAATAACCGGAATAAGAACACTTAACGCTTTCAAAAACGGATATCACGGTTAGTAGAGGCCGATCTTCGGATCGGGCGAGAGGGGGTGCTCATAGCTGACCTTCCCCAATCGTACCCAAGCTCCCGACCCGAGGTAACTTTGGTGATGACGGACATGTGGCCTTTGGCACCGAGTCAGGGTTTCCTAAATTCCCCCATTAAAAATATTTAGGTGGCGACTCTATATCTGGCAAAGCAGTCCATATTTGGCACTTCTTTCAAAAATCTGTTTCTCAAAATGATTTGCCAGATTTGGACTCTTTGGTTCAGATTAAGAACCGTGACAATTTAAGAGTCCTGAACTGTAGTGAGCCCAAACGAACAGAACGGGACTCACCCTCCCGGGGCGTTCGGGGACGTCTACAGCCGTACTGCTAAAACAGGAGGAGGGGGAGCGATGGCCAGTGTATTATGTGAGCAAGGCAATGGTTGATGTCGAAACACGCTACCTTCCGCTGGAAAAACTCATCTTAGCCCTAGTCACGGCGGCAAGAAAACTGATGCGTTACTTCCAGGGACATAGCAATGGGGTGCTAACAGATTATCCCCTCCGATCAGTACTACGGAGTGCAGAAGCATCGGGACGTGTTTCAAAATGGGCTCTTGAACTCGGCCAATACGACATTCAGTTTTTACCTAAAACCGCAATCAAGGGGAAGGTGTTGGCCGACTTTGTTGTTGAATTCACCGGTGAGCTTGCCAATCTCAAACCTGACGAAGTTCGACCAAAGCCGAACTGGAGAATTTATGTCGAGGATATTTGGCAATTATACTGTGATGGATCGTCTAACCAAAGGGGCAGCGGCGTCGGAGTTGTAATCGTGTCTCCAGACGGCGCAGTAATTGAGCAGGCCGTCAAGCTTGGCTTCGAAGCATCAAATAACGAAGCCGAATACGAAGCCCTTCTAGCCAGTCTGCGGAATGTGCACCTTCTCGGCGCTCGGCGTCTGCTTGTGTTTTGTGATTCAAAATTGGTAATCAGTCAGCTAAAGGGGGAGTACACGGCAAGAAACGACCGTATGGTGGCCTACATGAAAACGGCCAATTCCTTGCTGGAAAAATTTGACCATCACGAATTGAACCAAATAACACGCGACCAGAACACACACGCGGATGCCTTGGTGTGCTTAGCCTTCGCCATCAATTCTGAGATCAAACGGACCATCGAAGTAGGTTTCATCCCGGAGCCGAGTATTGGCCCTTTGGAGGAAATCCATATCAACGTTATAGAATCCGCACCAAGTTGAATGGACCCTATTGCTGCATTCCTCTCTTCTGAACAACTCCCAGAGGACAAAAAAGAAGCACACAAGCTGCGAAATAAAGCCCTGCGATACTATCTGGGTCCGCAATGAGGGCTTTATAAAAAGTCCCTCTCTGGTCCATATTTGGAATGTGTGCACCCCGACAAAGTAGAGGAGCTTGTAACAGAGATACATGAGGGCAGTTGTGATGCCCATTCTGGCGGACGATCCCTGGCCCATCGAGCTATAACACAAGGGTATTATTGGCCAACAATTAGAGCTGACGCGGAGAGTTATATAAAAAAGTGCGAACAGTGCCAAAAGTTCTCCCCATTAACCCATCTGCCTGCCGAAGGGTTGAACTCTATCACCAGCCCCTGGCCGTTTGCTCAGTGGGGATTTGATATCGTAGGACCACTGCCGAGGGCCCCAGGGAACAAGCGATTCTTAATCGTCGCGACAGATTACTTCACAAAATGGGTCGAAGCGGAGACTTTAACATATATACGAGATGCCGACATTAAATGCTTTGTATTGAGAAACATCATAACACGATTTGACATTCCGAGAGCTCTCATCTTAGGCAATGGCACCCAGTTCGATTGTGGCATATATCGAGAGTTATGCAGCAAATATGGCATTCGGCCCTTACTTCTCTACACCGGCCTACCCCCAAAGCAATGGTCAAGCCGAAGCCTCTAACAAATCCATCTTGGACGGCATCAAAAAGAGGCTGGAAAAAGCTAAAGGCAAATGGGTCAAAGAATTGCCGAGTGTATTGTGGACTTATCGTACTACGCCGAGGAGATCCACTAGAGAAACGCTGTTTGCTCTATGCTTGCCCTGGATCTGATTCTAATCGAAGAACGAAGAGACCGCGCCCTGGCATCCACGGCACGATATCAGCAGCAGCTTGCCAAGTCGTATAATCAGTGAGTTCAGTTACGCCGATACACGCCAGGAGAGTTGGTCCTAAAGAAGGTACTTCCAGTCGACCGAAGACCAGCCGATGGAAAATTGGGTCCAAACTGTGACGGCCCCTATCAGATAGAATCCATCGTAGGAACAAGGGCATACCAGCTCTCAAACATGTCAGGAAGAAGCCTCCCACGGCCTTGGAATTCAACACATTTACATAAATTCTATCATTGACCTGACTTGTGGGCTTGATACTTGTACATATTCCACCATTGCATTACAAAGCTTCTCGTTTTTTCAAGATCGCTCCCAAGCCTTTAAGGGCCGATTAAGCCTTCTAAGGCCAAAATAAAGTCTTCAGATTCGGAGCCCCTTTTGGTGCATTACACCTTAGGGCCGATTAAGTCTCCAGATTCGGAGCGCCCTTTTGGTGCATGACAACTTAGGGCCGATTAAGTCTCCGGATTCGGAGTGCCTTTCGTAGATATCACGATTGGCCGAAATAAAGTCTCCGGATTCGGAGACCCTTTTGGTGCATGACACCTTAGGGCCGATTAAGTCTCCGGATTTGGAGCGCCTTTCGTGGATATCACGATTGGCTAAAATAAAGTCTCCAGATTCGGAGCGCCTTTTGGTGCATGACACCTTAGGGCCGATTAAGTCTCCCGATTCGGAGCCCCTTTTCGTGCATGACACCTTAGGGCCGATTAAGTCTCCGGATTTGGAGCGCCCTTCGTGGATATCGCGATTGGCCAAATTAAAGTCTCCGGATTCGGAGCTCCTTTTGGTGCATGACACCTTAGGGCCGATTAAGTCTCCAGATTCGGAGCACCCTTCGTGGATATCACGATTAGCCAAAATTAAGTCTCGGGATTCGGAGCCCCCCTTTTTGTGCATGACACCTTAGGGCCGATTAAGACTCCGGATTCGGAGCCCCTTTTGGCGAACGACATCTAAGGGCCGATTAAGCCTCTTAAGACTGATTAAGACTCTGAATTCGGAGCCTTTGTGAGAGATGCATTCGAACCACTTCACTGGCCGAATAAATATTCACTGAGAATTGTTCTTAATTTGAGCCGGTCAATGCATGTTTAAACATTTGCACCACGCAACACAAAACTTGCCAATAAGTTGAAATAATACGTTTAATTAAGAACATAACATTTCAAGACCAAATACGAACGTTAAAAATAAAAGAAATTCTATTTGTTCGGCGCGAAGTCTGTTCTCACGTTCCAAAGACTATTTATTCGGCATCCTCATTGTCGCTCTTCTCAATTTCGAAATCGGAATAGGGTAAGTAGTGACGATGATACAGGGGCGAAGCCAAATCAATGCCCACGGCTTCGAGAGTTGTCTCGGTTTGAAGGGCCTTGATCCATCCGTGCTTGAATCCACGATTTTCACATCGGCAGACCTCCTCAGCAAGGTCTCGTTTGGTCTTCTCTATCCCGACCTTCCGGCAGTCCTGAAACCCCTTTTCATAACCCGAGGTCCGTTGGGTCACTCTCTCCTCAATGACCAATTTAGATTGACCGGCCGCCACCGACGCGCTCGTTTGAACATTCTTCAGCTCCCAAAGCTCACGCTCAGCCTTTTCCGCGTGAATCTCCAGACTGCGATTCCTTTCATCCTTTTTCTCTCTCTCACGTCGCGCTTCCTGCAGACGTCTGCCAACTTTGTAAGCAGTAAATAGTCCTTTCACGGCCCCATGTATGCCGTCTCGAAATACTTCAAAATCTTGACGTCCGACCATCGATTGTTGGACTTCCGACGGGACGATCTGTCGAGCGAACTCGACTACCACACCTGGGTCTTTAATGATAGAATCTGCTTCCGTCATTGGTCTATTCCTCACAAAAACCACAAAACTCAACGGTTGTGGCGTCGCATCGGGCTCAATTCTCGGTCGCGGGCACGGAGAATTTCCCCATTGTTGCCTGTCCTTTCGGGGCGATCTGCTTCAACGACTAAGGGGCTACTGTGTTTCCCGATCCTTGGACGTTCTTCTTCCTGTACGCATAGGCTCGCTACTGCGACTCATTACGGTGCCTAATTCAGCCAATCTTCATCCCTCCCAAGTTGCCTGAATGGAAATAAGTAGGGACTCTGGCGTGCACCCGCGCCATTTATCCTTCAATGTATGCAGCTCTCCCGAGGCAACGTCAGTAATCCCAAACGTCAAAAGACAGATGACAACTGTCCAGCCCACGAGTTAGGCCCATTCGGCTTCCCAAGCTCCC
>NW_021027091.1:1380454-1431855 GCF_004153795.1 Camellia sinensis | reverse complement strand
GGGAGCGAGCCTAGGAAAGTAGGCGTAAACCCACAACTGCAAGGTAAATACCAGTGCATTTATCAAAAAAAGCAGAATATACAGAATAAAGCAGAAATTATGTGCAGAATGAACCGAATGCTGTGTTATGGGCTGTGTGCAGATTAATCCCCAGTAGAGTAAGGGCTGTGTGTCTAGAATCAAGCAGTGGGTTACTTGGGTTATTTTGCTGTTGGCTGTTTAGTTATCTGATTATTACAGTGCAAGTGTTCAATTTTCAGACAACCAATCAATTTCATTTACATTGAGGTGTAATATGGTGTGATGCAATGCAAAGTATGAAATGTAAAGATATACGGATGTAAACACTTTTTCAGATAAAAAGCCTGTTTCATTTTATCATCTTTTCAAGTACACAAGTCTTGGAAACAAAAATCCGTCTGCGGTAGTACAAAGTATCCTAACTACCAACAAAAGAGAAAAGTACAAGAAAGAAGAAAAAACAACAAAAATCTGTATCCATGTCAAGCGGCTCCGAGGGCTATCGGTCTGTCCTAGTCCTCTTCCTGGACGAAGGTCCAGGAGCATCATCAGCATCGTCATCAGAGGCCGAGCCAGTGTCACCTCCAGTCTCCTCCGATGACTCCGCCTCCGCTTCCGACTCCTCGTCATCATCATCAGGGACTGGAGCCTGCGAACTACTCCCGACATGAGTGCACCCTGCCTTGGTGTGGGGGAATACTCTGCCCTCCTCATCTCTCCCTCGGGCAGGGACGGAAGGTCCAGCTGGAGCACCTCCTACAACGGGAATCTGGAAGGGAGGCTGAAAAAGTACATAAAAGGCAAATGCATCAGTATACTGTAGATAGTTCATCAGTGCAGAATGTAGTGTATGAGTACAGTGTGTGAATACTGTGGACAGTTTATCAGTGCAGAATGCAGTGTATGAGTACGGTGTGTGAATGCCGTGAGCAGTTTATCAGTGCAGAGTACAGTGCAGAATGCAGTGTATGCAGTGTATCAGACGCTGTGAGATCAGTGTATCAGGTGTTGTGCCGTGCATCAGATTACGTAAAGCAGTGTATGAATGGTTGAGGCCAGTGTCAGAAGAACATACCGGCATGATGTAGAGGGCTAGGAGGTCAAATGTCCGCTGAAGCATCCCCATCATCGAGGCATTCATCGCCAACGACTGACGGGTATACTCAGAAGAAGCCTGCAAAAATATTCTGTGGAATATCAAATAAACTGAAATGAAATGACTGTACAAAAATGCAGTAATACATACCGGAGGCAAGTCAGGGACACCGACAAACTCGTGATCAGCCGGCGGAGGGGCGAAGGGGATCTGATAGGTCGCCCCACCCTGCCCTCAGAAAGTCAATGAAGCGGGCAGAACAGGCCAACCGGTCCCCCGTCCTCCCTGAACTCCACCCCTGTCACGGACCCGAGCCCTCCTCGATGCTCCTGCTCTAACTCTCGCTCCAGTCCTAACTGTTGGCGCCACGGGCCTGGCTCCCTCAGCTCGACGGCCGCCGCTCAGAGACCGCATAATGTACGTCCGCACGTACTCTCTGTAGTCGCCGATGCCTCTGAAGCGGGTCGCCTCCCAACCGATAGTATAATAAGCCATCTGCTCGGTAGTGAGTCTCTCGGTCTCCCTCATGTCCTCAGAAGGGTGAACCGGGACTATCTGCTCTGGAAACCCTAGGGTCTGGCATAGGAAACGCTCACCCAGGTACCAAGCCCGACAGACCGGGCCCTCCAGTAAGATCCGGAAACGCGAGGTCTCCTCAGCGCCGGCAAATCGGTCCCGAATCGTCGCCGGCAACGGAGCCCAAGGCTGCCAAGTGATCTGAAAATGACATACAGTTTGTTATCTATCATTATTGAAATATGCAGTGAAAGGCAAAGCTTAGATAAATTCTAACATAAAACATACCTCGACAGGGGTGATAGTGTCGAAGTAGCGGCGAAAGAAGCTAAATGTCTCTCGTGGCCTCCGCACGCATCTCCCGTCAAAGCGTCGCGAGAACGGGACGACAAGGGGGGTCTCCGCGTCTGGCATGGATGCAAGCCTGGGAAAGTAGGCATACACCCATAACTGTAGAGAAAACATCAATATGACTATCAAATAAAGCAAAATACAGAATAAAGCAGAAATGGCAGAGCCGTGTGTTGTGCAGTGTATTATGTACAGTGTACAGTGTGAGCAGTGTACAGTCAGTGTAAAGCAGAGTGTATATGTGTGCCGTGTGTGCAGTATACAGTTAGTGAAAAGCAGACTACAGTGTGTGCAATACAGAATACTGTACAGAGTACAGAAGATACAAAAGTAGAAATGAAAAGCGGGAAAGAAACGTACCTCCCAAGCACGCCAGTAGCCCCCGAGCAACTGTCCGCTGCCACGAGAAGCTGAGCTCATATACCCGTAGAGTGTGGCCAGAGCGGCGTCACCCCAATCATAGTACAAGATCTGCCTGACGTCCACTAGTGCACTAAGCAGGCAGAGGGGCACGGTGTTCGCCCGGTCAGCGAAAATGGTCGTCCCCAGCAGGAACATGAGAAAGCCGCGCGCATATCTCTCCACGACCTCCGGAGTCATCAGAGCCTCCTCCACCAATGCGGGCTGGACCCTGAACTCCACCTCGAACCAGGAGTAACGAACAAAGCCTGGACGGGCGAGAGGTGGCACCTCACCAAGTAGATGGATCTGAGTGGCAGTCCACTCGTCCACATCAATGTCGAAGGGGATCGGATCACCCCCTACCCCGATGCCTGTGAGCATCGAGAAATCATAGGGAGTCATCGTCATGTCTCCCGTCGCAGATAGATGGAACGAGTCGGTAGTGTCCCACCACCTCTCCGCTAGAGCAGCGAGGAGAGGCCTGCTCGCTGTGAGTTTGGATAATCCCCTGCAAAAAGCACCGAAGCCCGCCTGGTCCACAATGTGGCGAACCGCGCCGGGAAGCCCAGTATACCAGTCCCGAGCGGCAATGTTCCCATCCCCGCGTACGGTATGGGAATCTCCCTGTTTTCAAACAAATAATTGCGAGTACTGAATATACTAGTTTTGAAGGGCATTCAGAATTCAGTACAAATATAGCATTCGTGCAAGTTTTTCAGATTCAAACAGATCCCGGGTGCTGGTGTGCTTATAATGAACTACCACGTGTGATGTGTCAGCGTGTTGGCGTGGTCCAGTACAAGTATAGCACGTGTTCAAGCCTTTCAGATTCAAATAGATATCGGGTATCGGTGTGATTGCAATAAACTACAGTGTGTGCAGTGTATACTGTGTTGGTGTGTTTGAGTGATTTAGCGCCGACGCAGTGTGTGTGCACATGTCAGCCTCAAACAGATATCAGTTGCCAGTATGGTTGCGATCAACTACAGTGCACAGTGTGTCAGTGTATCTGAGTCAAGCAGTTAAAGAATGTAATCAGCTATGGCAGTTTTTATATTCTACATTGCGAAAAATAAAATAGAGAGAAGAATGTTACCTCGGAAGCGCCGAAGGATAAGTGAGATGTAAGCTCACGCAAGAGGAGCTCTGGTGGCATCGCTCTGTCGAAACTCCGAAACTGGCGAAGTCCGTCAGGAGGTAGCACATGAATCGCCGGCCGGTAGGTCGCCGGGTCGAACGGGCGGACGCTCAACGGGAGGAGCTCAAATCCAGGATCTATCTCGTGATCCGGGGGAGCCCCACCCTGTGGAATATCGTCGGCCATGTCAAAAATGGTGAGAAAATAGCCGGAAAAGGGAAAATCGGGCGAAAATGTGGAAAGTCAACCGGAAAGTCAACCCGAGAGGATGAAAAGTGGCCCGAGAAGCCGAAAAGTGAAAAAAGCACGCGAGTCGAGAGAAACTCGACGGGAATAAACCCCAAAAGATGGAAATGGCAAAGGGAGCACCGAAATAAAGAAATATTCGGATGAAAATGTTCGAAACGCGAAGATATACGCGAATCGAACGACGAAACGGGGGCTAGAACGCACGAAAATGGGAGAATCAAAGGAGGAGAATGCTCTAGAGAGAGAGAGAAGGGATTTTCGGCTAAGGAGGATGTGTAAAATAGGGTTTGGAACCCTATTTTAAAAGACTTGAGGTGAAAAGTTGAATCTGCCCCGATTCAGGCATTTTTGGCCAGTCAGCTACATTTTTGGCCGGTCGGCCAAATATTTGGCCGGTGGAATGTATTGATGGCCGATGGACAGCCGGTGGCCTCCTCTTCCGGCCGGTGAGCCTTCTGCATCCTTGTTTGGGTCAGATCTGTAGTTTTGGGTCTTCATAGATCAAATAAGTACAAGAAAGTGCATCTCCGACACTCAACCGGCCTCCGTTTTGACCTCGGGTCGTGTCTTCTGTGCGTAGCACTCGAATTTGTGCGAGGTGTATCCTTTTCGTATCCTTTTGGATTTTACAAAACTCAAAAGTTGCCCCATGCGTATCGCATATCAATCGCACTGTCTTGCGCGCTCGCGTTGTCTAAAACGCATCGCGTGGTTTCGCGCATCTCATTGCATTTTGCATGCATTCAATCAATTCATTACTTGCGTAAACCGCATGTTTTTCTTGTGTAGACCGCATGTTTGTTCAAATTCATTACTTGCGTAGACCGCATGTTTTGCTTGCGTAGACCGCATGTTTGTTCAATTTCATTACCGCATGTTTTGCTTGCGTAGACCGCATGTTTGTTCAAATTCATTACTTGCGTAGACCGCATGTTTTGCTTGCGTAGACCGCATGTTTGTTCAAATTCATTACTTGCGTAGACCGCATGTTTTGCTTGCGTAGACCGCATGTTTGCAATCAATTTCACTACTTGCGTAGACCGCATGTTTTGCTTGCGTAGACCGCATGCTTATGTTCAATTTCATTGCTTGCGTAGACCGCATGCTTATGATCAATTTCGTTGCCTGCGTAGACCACGCGCTCCACTTACATGTTTGTACCTTCACAGCATTGTTATGCTTCCCCCTTGCTTTGCGTTGTCACGCATTTTCAAAATACATTAATATGCATATCTACAAGTCCCTCAAATCTTCCATTGACAAAGCTTCAAAGAAGCTCGAGACCATGAAAACTGACTCTAACCCTTCCAAGCTCAACCTCAAGAAGTCCAAGACCAAGAAGATCGATCACGTCAAGTCCAACCTCAAGGACCAGCCGCGATCTCTCGTTCTTCAAGTTCAAATCTAGCGTTGTTATCGCTCTTGTCCTCGTTGTCATCTTCGACCTCTTGAACTCTCTCTTCGAAGGCAAGGCCATCGCGAAACTTCCCCTTGTTCCTGCCAGAATTGTCCAAACGATGAGCCACAGAGGCTTGCAAGGGGATGATCCAACTGATTGTTCTATGGCATTTTTGTACTTTGTATATTCGATTAGTATTCAGACCAATTTGTAAAAGTTTTTAGGGTTTTCGCCGCCTAGAGGTGCCACTGGAGCAAGGTGTTTCCCAATTCCAAATCCCAAGAGCAATTGATCTAATCCAAATCCTAATTGATTAATTTTCGGTACCCTACTTCCTTCTCAGTTATTTTGAAATTTTTAGTTTTGGTTGTGTAATTGTGGGATTTTCTGATGAGTACTCGGATTGATTTTAATTCAAATAGAATGTATGGATTTATCTAATACTTGATCTTTAAAATATATCCCTTGCTAGGACTACATGTGTATCTGCAGTTGTGCACTATACAATTTTGATGATATTGGAGCCAAAGTTAATTGATTGATTCTAATTGGTTTTTTGTCATGGTGTTTTAAGTTTTGTGATTATTCTGGTAAGAATAAAGAAATATGGAGAGAAGAGATTGTGTAAAATTAGTAGCACTAAAATTGAATATATGGAATGTAGTTTTAGTAACAATACGAGTAAAAATAATCGAGTAGTGAGGATTGAAACTAAACAACAACAAAGATTGAATATTTTCATTACCTAAGTTCAATTATTGAAAAGGATGGAGAAGTTGAATATGATGTGATCTATATAATGGAAGTACGTTGTTGACTTCTGACATATTATGTGATCAATGAATACTAACAGAATTGAAAAGAAAATCTTATAGTAAAGCTATGATGCCATCCTAATAACTGGATCTTGTTGGATTGTGGAGTTAATTTGATCTTGATTGATACAATTTTTAAGCCATGCTTTGTTTTGTATGTGACTTGTTTTTAGGCTAAGAAAAAAAACTAGGACAATAACATTCAATCATTGCTGTAATTTGTCATAACTAGAGATTTGAAGGAAAGTTACTAACATCTGCATCTCGTCGTAACCCACTCCACACTTTCCAACTAGACTTTATCAAATCTCTCTCTCTCTTTCTCTCTCTCTCTCTCTCTCTCTCTCTCTCTCTCTCTCTATTTTTAATTGCAATTACACACTAAAATACAGAGTTATTGTTCATTTATATTTTGTAAGGACTTTTGAAAAAGTTTTTGATGTATAGTTGTCATAGATTTTCTTTTGTATACGGATTGCACCTATTTAGTGCCTTTTAAATATGCTTTCTACATAAAATAAAATTTATTTTGGGTGGTCAACAGCTTTTAATGGTTATCATCTAGTGATTTGCTTCTATATAGATTTTGGTCTTCATAGATGTTGGACAATAACTTTTGTGATGTTTTGCAAGCAGTACAAAAGCTGATTGATGAAGAGTTTCAAGGAATTATAAATTTGCACACTTCGACATTGCATAAGAAGATTGCATTCGCTCACCATGACTTTTTCAAACTTTCAGGTTCTGAAAACAAGCTGGAGGCATTGCTACAAGTCTATTTCTGTTGATGCATTGGTTCATTGATTTACAACAGCGGTGACCCACACTGAGATGAAGCACCTCTCTTCTCTTCAACTCTTCCTTCACAACTGTCGCTGATTTCTTCACCTCATGTTTTTCTTCTTTTTTCTCAAGGTTTTTTTTTTTTATTTATTTAAAAAGATAAGAAATTCCTTATTTGTTATCTGTTCTATGCTTCTTGTGGCTACTGTTATATTTGTTGTGTATTGATTTGAAGTTGTGGGTATTGCTATAGGGGATGTGTTATGGTTTGCTTTTGGATTGTGCTTACTTCTAATTGGGTAAGGGTTCTTATTTTTAATTTTTGTAGTTTTGATTCAATTGAAGCTTCTTATCAATATGAAATTTGTATGACTTATGTTGAATCTATTTTAGAAAAATCAAAATCAAAATCAGGGCTACGATTGGTAGGGTGGGGAAACCCAATCCCCCTTAGGTACCATGGGTGGCACTACAAAAAAATGTACCAATTGGGATCAGGCCATGGTCATAGGGTGTAATAGAAAATTGGAGACAGAATTTAGAAACTGCCCGTCCTCGACCCCAACTTCTTTTTATCCCTAACAATTAGCAAAGAATTGAAACTGACTATTCGTTATTATAAACCACAGCAAACTGTTGTGCATTCTAGCTATTCGGTGCTATGCAGTTTAATCGATTTAGTCATTTTGAATTTGGACCTATTTTTATTGAATAACCAATCAAACACATCATGCAGAACATAAAGTTATAGTTATTACTCAGTTTCCTTGTTTCAAATATTTGAGCTCTGATTGCACTAGTAGTGATGCTACGAATATATTTTGATCCTCTCATTTAGACAAAGAAAGTAAAACCTCTCACTTGTCAGCTTTCTTGTTTTGTAATCCCCTTCTATTGCAATATTAGCTTTTTGGTTTGATACTGATCTTCATCGACGTAGTCCTATCATTCATATTTTTATAGTTTCTTATTACAGCACTTTATGAATGTGGTGTTTCCATTTGTGTTTCTTATTCTCATTCTCGTAGATTGTGAGACTTCCAAATCTAGATGCCAGGTTTTCTAAAGTGGGAGTTGAGTAGAGCCTCTTCCTTGTTTCTTAGGCTGCCCCTTGAGGGAATGATATTTTGACATGGCCAATAATACGACAAAAGGCCTTTCATTAGCAATTTTGAATTTAAGGATAGTTTTTGGATGGTTTATAAATTAAGGATTTTTTTTTTTGATCATTTTGAACGTTTTGGACGGTTTTGAACTTAAGGATAGTTTTTGATCTCTAGAAACATAGTTTTTGTATGGTTTGGAATGAATAGGTAGTTTATGGATGTTCAAAAGTTATAGATAGTTTTTTTTTTTATTATGTTTGAAACAATATTTTGGTGGTTAATTGATATATATATATATATATATGTTTGTAAAGCAATGTTTTCTTATATTGTACAGGTGAAATAAACCTATAGATTTTTTTTTAAAAAAAATATACATATTATACGGCACGCAAAAAATGACATAAAACTTGGGCTATCTACGGCAGGCAAAATAGGTCATTGTATTAAATATTCAATGACTAGCAATGAACGTCGTGGTTTGTCCCTGTAATTAACAGCGTGCAAAAGTAGTTGTGAAAAAGTCAAACACGACGCACAAGATCCACTGTAAAATATTTTTTACAGCGTACTACATCATGCCGTTGAAAGTGAATGACTTTCCATAACTAGTCATAATATGACATTACCTTGCACGCCGTAGAATCGTATCCATAGCGTTCATTTGGTACCGTAAAAACCCTTTTTTGTTGTACTGTGTTTTGTTTTGTTTATTTTGATCAGTTAAAGAAGAATTTTATTGATGAAATTAGATCATACAACACAATGTATGGAAATACATCAATAAAGGGGGGAAGGAAATGCAAAAATCATCGTAGTGAACTTACACAATCCCAACTAGGTTGGCACCAAGAAGTAAGCCTAATCATTTGCTAGCACTAACCTCAAAAGTTGGTGATAAACTAATAAGAGTATTGAGGAGCATGGGATAATAGCATCGAAGCTACCATCACAGCCATAGCTCAAGCTGCAGCCTTTACAATAGCAAACTTCATGAAAGCAGTTCAAGCTACAGTCTTCACAACAGCAGTCTTAGCTGCAATTGCAACCATAAGAAAGGTGTTAGCCTAATCCCAAGCATGTGCAAGGAAGTTATGTTAAACCACCTGGATCAAGAATAGTTAGCAAGAATAGATATGGTTATAAAAGTGGAGTTAGTTAGATATGTCGATATAACAAAATTAGTTAGCATTGTTGAGTATAAATATATGTAAGAGACTTCATTGGAAATTAGTGAAAAAGAATTTCTTTAATTTTTGTTATGGTATTAGAGCCTCTCAACTCCAACGAGTGAAGGTCCTTCAATGGCGAATTCATCTTGGAGTTTCGTATTCATCTTTTGTCCTACCTCCAAATATCAATCTTCTTCTGTCAAATTTTAATTCTCTAATCACAGTCAAGTTAGACTCTACCAATTTTCTTATCTAGAAAAATCAAGTCCAAAATGTTCTTCATGCTACTAACTTTCTTGGATTCGTTACTGGATCAATCGCATCTCTAGATCCAAAAATACTTGACTCTTTAGGCAAATTTATACCAAATCCCGTTTTTGAAAATTGGGAGATTATTGATGCTCACCTACTTAGCTTCATTACTGCTACTCTTTCTCCACCTGTGTTTTCCTTTGTTCCTCATCTTCAACATTGCTCTCATGTCTGGAATGCTTTGGAGAAGAGGTATACATCTCTATGTCGATCTCATATTCATCAGTTAAAGAACAAGTTACAAACTGCTTCAAAACTAGGTATATCAATGGAAGAGTATCTATCTCAAATCAAAATCATAGCTGATCAACTCAGTCTTGCCTATTCTATAATTGATGATGAGGATCTAGTTCTTTTAACCTTGAATGGTTTACTAGATGAGTATGATGCTTTGAAAACAACAAGTCGTGCTAAAGTTGAGCCAATCAATATGGAAGAATTGAGTTCTTTTCTATGTTCAGAGTCTATTCACATGGAGAATAAGACTAAATTTGCTCTTAGCATTGACTCTACTGTTGCCTACTCTGCCACTAGACATGCTAAGTTTAGTCCTTCAGTTTCCAGACGCCCCAATTATAGAGGCCGAGGTACTTTTCGTGGCAAAAGAGGCAGGTACATAGGTAGTAGGTTTTCTATTAGAGGTACTAGAGGACAACAAGGGCAAGGAAATTTTACTCCAGGAAGCTACTCTTCTTCTTACTATCAGATTTGTGGAGGTTACAGTCACATTGCTTTTGACTGCTGGTTTATAATGGATCCAAATTACCAATCATCCAGCGCTTCTTCATCTTTATTTAGCATGTCACAATCAAAAGCTTATTCTGCAATTGCATCTCCAGCTCTTTCTCCTTCACCAATATCTACTTCATCTGGTTCTTCCACACCATAGTATGTGGATTCTGCAGCAACCAGTCACATCACCAATGAGTTAGGAAATTTTCATCTCCATCAGCCATATCAAGGAACTGATCAAGTCATAGTTGGAAATGCCCAGACATTGCCCATTCAACATATTGGTAAAGGGTATTTTACCAACTCCTCAATATTCTTTGCACCTTCAAGATATGCTTTATGTTCCTAAAATTTTGTCTAATCTTTTATCTGTGCATAAGTTTGCTCAAGATAATAACTGTTCTGTTCTCTTTGATAGTAACTCTCTTCTTAATCAAGACAATCTTACGAAATAGGTGCTCCATAAAGGTCCTAATATTCATGGCTTATATCAATTTGCTTCACCATCTTCTTTTTCTAGCTCACAAGCTCGTTACACTTCTTCTCAGACTAAGGTGTCTATAACTACTTGGCATCAAAGATTGGGCCATCCATCCTCTTTCAAATTTTATCACGTAGCTAAACATTTACCTATTAGTTTTAAAAATAATTGTGATGTTTTTTCTTGTACTCCTTGCAATGTTGCTAAAATTCATAAACTTCCTTTTAGGCTTTCTATCTCCACTGTATCTTAACCCTTTTCTCTTGTGCACAATGATGTATGGGGGCCATTTCATGCTTCTAAATGTGGATATAAATACTCTTTTTTGTAGATGATTTCACTAGATTTACATGCATTTATCCTTTGTTTGTTAAAAGTGAAGTTTACTCCACATTTGTTCATTTCAAAACTTATACTGAGAACTAATTCAATCTTTCTCTTAAAATATGTTGAACAAATAATGGTACTGAGTTTGTGAATCATAAAATGCATGATTATCATGCTTCCCATGGTATTATTCATCAGCTTTGTTGCCCATACACTCCTGAGCAATATGGCATCACCGAAAGGAAACATCAACATATTACCGAGATAGCTATTGCATTGTTATCTCAATCTTCTGTCCCTCTTGATTATTGGTTTGAGGCCATGGCTGCTGCTGTGTTTCTCATTAATATGCTGCCAAGTCAATCTCTAGGTCATTCATCTCCTTATCAATTATTGTTTAACACCATTCTTGATTACACTTTTCGCAAGGTGTTTGGTTGTCAACGTTTCCCTTGGCTTCGACCTTATAGTTCCAATAAGCTCCAACCTAGGTCCACGCCATGTGTCTTCTTAGGTTATCATCCTTCCACCAAGGGTTACTGTAATAACCCCATCGTGTAATACTTTATATTTAATTAATGATGGAGATTTGGATTTTAATTGCCTACTATTCTAATTTAACTTGGGAATTATGAAAACTATGGAGACTGATTCGTACACGATTCTATTGAAGATTTATTTGGAATTACAAATTGAAAACCTAATTGACTCAAGAAAGAATTTCGAGTATCGAACCATATGGGAGTTTAATTAAATATTCGATTCAGATTTGTAAAATTGAGATTTGATTAATTGGGTCCAAATTGGAGTTAATTACGTTATGAGGAGTGGGAATTATGATTATTGCAAATTAAATTTATTTATGAGGTATTCAATTTGAGTATGTAATTTATTGACGGAGACCTTGAGTTTGACCTAAACTTAAGGTCCTTATTGATATGAGAAATCACAATTGGGACTTGTGATTAGGCATGATTTTATGTTGTTGATGTGAAATTGCATGTTTAAGGATATGAATTATAAGGATTTGAAGTTGTATCTATCGATTGTAGAAAAATCTGTTGAAATTACAGCTTTAAACGAAAAATTGAGGACCTTAGATGTGCCAGAAAACAAAACCGATTATATATTAATTGAAATTTAATTTCGGCTGATTCGTTAAGTCATGTTTGGCTCTTATTATTGGAGTAAGCTTTTGGATATAGATATTTCTGAGACAAGTTATAGATATAAGTGTATTGAGCTCATATTTTTCTCATTCTTATTCCTTGGGAAGAAAAATCTGGGGGAAAGAGAGGGAGAGTTTTAGAAAGAGAGAATGAGAGCTCTAAAGAACTCAAAGAGAAGAAGAGAAAAGTGTAGAAATTGAAAGGAGAACTCAAGATTTAGCTTGGATTCGCTAAGAATGTGCAAGAATAAAGGCTAATGAAGGCTTTAGGTAAGATTTTACCTCTCAAACCTTGAAGATCATGAATTAAGAGTTAGATTTATGGATTTTATGAAAGCTTTTACATGTATTTTGTCACATAAGGCAAGAACATAGCACGATTTCATAAGATTCATGTTTATAACTTGTTTTCTTGCATGATTTCTAAGGTTCATAAAGATTTCAAGGGACTTTCTCCATGGATTTTGCAATTAGAACTCATCACATGCATAGCTTTTGATTTTGTTCTTGGCTTCAAGTCTTTGAGCTTGTAAATGGAATTTTGGTCTTGCTTTGAAATCATGATTATCATTGAAGTTAGAATTGTTTAATTCAACATGGTTTGAAAGGTTTTGGGCATGGATTTGTATAAAATGAAGTTTATTGTAAGAAGTTGAGCCTTAATCTTGAGGGTTTGTATGGTTTGAACTCATTAAATTATATATGAAATGAATATCTATATGAATTTGGAAGAAAATTTAGATTTTGTAACAAAAATAGTGTTTATCAATTATTGTTAAAGATTCTTGATTCTTGAGTTAAACCAAGTTTTGATGCCTTTGATTTGGAAAACAACCTTATTCCCATGTTTATCAATGAATTTATAAGGTTTATGTTGAGTTTCACTAAGCCCTAGCTCAAGAACATGCAAAGAAACCATTTTAGAACATACTGAAATTTCAGACCTGCTGTTGGAAGCCCAGAACCGCACGTGCAGTTTGGATTTCCGCATGTGCGGATTGCTCTATTTCAGCCTACTTTAAATAGGCATATTTCTCTCATCCGGACTCCGTTTTAAGTGATTCTTCAGCCTAAATTCAATCCTCAGAAGTCTAGTTTCCAATGGTGGTAGTCTCATAGCCAAATTCTAAATATACAAATAGATATGCTCAAATTAGTGAAAGTTGTTCACTTTCTTTCCAACCGTTTTATGCTATTTCTTCTCCTATTTTCCTAGACACGGATTATGACCTAATGAGAACTAATGAGTTTAGAACCAACAAAAATAATTGTTGAAGGAGAAAATTAAGGGATTGATTTATTTGGTTAAGAAAAGATTAAGAGAAGTAAATTTGATCAAGAGAGTAATTCCATGTTTCGATATGTTGTGCTATGCACATTGTGATTGCAGGTCAAGATTCAAGGACTGGTCAACCATTTCTGGAAACCACTGTGAGTAATATTATAGTAAAGATATGCTTTTCATTATCTATTTTGATTTATGTACGACATGATTCTTTAAATATCGTATTTTGTCAAAATGCACAAGTTTCCAAGAAATATGAAATGAGCTATGAACAAGAAATGTGAAATGAGTTATGAACAAGAAATGTGAATTGTTTGTAATATGATACGGTAGGCCCATGGCCGTTTTGTTTATTTGTTCCATTTATGCTGTGACATGATATAAATTGTTCGGTCTTTAAGACCTATTGATTTTTGGTATGGAACAAAGTGTTGTACGAAACTAAGTGCTACAATGGGAGTCACCTCTAGAATCCGTACAAGTCACCTCTTGGGTCCATATATACATGAATTGGGCCCAAGGAGAGGTGGAGATATGTTGATGTTCCATCTACTCCGTGATAAGATACGGTGATATGATATGATACATTTGGACCTGAGGTCATTCAAAAGATATGATATGAATACGAATGCTTATACATCGATATATGACTCATGTTTACGAAATGTTATTTCATATGAATGAATGGATGTCCTATTTTGAAATTTGATTTTGACCCTTTGTATAAGTGGGCGTACCACGTACCACATAAAATGTATCGTAATGGTTTCAGATATGTATTCCATTTGAAAAAGCATAGATTTTGATACGATAAACACTTGTTTTAAAATGATTTAAGATACGTTTCAGAATTGTGAATTTTCCTAATGTTAAGGACATCATTCATTAACCCCTTTACTTTATTATTACTCACTAGGCATTAGCTCACCCTTTTTACTTTATATATATAGGTGAGCCATCGAAGGATCGACATTAGTGTTTGTACCAAAGTCTGCCTTTCTGTCAA
Organism: Camellia sinensis; assembly: GCF_004153795.1. NCBI lineage: Eukaryota > Viridiplantae > Streptophyta > Magnoliopsida > Ericales > Theaceae > Camellia > Camellia sinensis. The sequence goes on along the minus strand of NW_021027091.1, from coordinate 1,417,496 downwards.
GCCACCCGGAAAGTGTCTTTGTGTAGGGACGTAGTATAATTTTTCAAGCTTAGTGTTGTTTAATGGCTACTATATAGTGTGTGAGATTTGTATATGTAAATATGGGAAGTGTATGTAAATGCTTAAATTAATTTAGTTTTCATGTAAGCACAAGCTTAATGAACATTATTATTTGTTTTGCTTCCGCTCTAGGCCCCGATATGATTTCAATATTTTGAAATTTTGTTTTAAGGCCGAAGGTAACTTAGGGTTATTGACCAGTCATGATCCAAACTTCTAGGGCCAGGTTTGGGTCGTGACAGTTATAGATGTTTGGATCCCATTTCTGATAAATTTTTCCTCTGAAGACGTGTTTTGTTCAATGAGACTTGTTTTCCTTTTTCTCACACCACATTAGTTCCACCTTCTTTACTTACTACTTATTCTTGCTTTTGGCCCTTGATCCCTTCTCCTCAGTCTCCACAATCTCTTCTCACTTCATCTGCTACACCTACTGCTGCCCAGTCTAATCCTGCTACACCTACTGCTACCCAGCCTACTCTTACTGCAACTACTACTGCCCAGCCTACTCTTGTTGCACCTCCTGCTACCTAGTCTATTTCTGCTGCACCTACTGCTGTCCAATCATCTATTGCTCAGCCCACTGTTGCAACCTCTTCTATTGCTCAGTCCATTGTGGTACAGCCTACTTATGTTGTAACACCCTGAAATAAATACAATAAACTATTCATGACGATAAGTAATTAACAATATAAATCAGAGTATAACATCCCTCCATTACATAAGACTCAGTTATACAAAAGGACGACACATGCAAATATACATTCATAAGTCCTAACCCTATATCTATAGCATGTGTCAACAACAAAGATATAAAATAGAAGTTAAACAGATAATTGAAATGTCCTAAAGGCTATAACTTTCCAAGATTTGTACTTGGTTACATCAAAATGGATTTAAATCCAATACAGGTAATGCCCTAGGTTTGTACAAAACAATTACAACAAATAAACAAAATGAAGCTCTTACTCCAATCCTCCTAGGCTACGGCATCTCACCAACACCTGAAAATGGTTTTTCCCATATAGGGTGAGCCAAACCCCAGTAGAAATAATCCAACGCAATATATGAATCTTAACAAAGATATAAGGGTGAAATGAGTATGCAATCCTCATGATCAAAAATCTCATTTCTCTTTCCAAAACCATCTAAAGTCAGGTTTAAATCATGATTCATCATTCATTTCCTTTATATTAGAAAACAGGGTCATAAATCATAACTTTGGGAATCTCAAAGTACAACCTTTCACGAATATTTCGTCCATGGGAAATCGTAACCGGCACCCTCTTTGACAGAACTCGGAGTCATGAAATGACGTGAGTGTATGTCAAAGCCCAGAGACGACCCATTTTGACAAGGCCGTAAGACTTGGGCAAAGAATCAAGACAAAAAACAAATGGTTGCGCCCGCAGGCTCCCTACGTATCCCTTTGCAAGGAATCAAACCAGCGTAGTTCTGGGGTGAAATGCAAATGATATGCAAGATGCAAGAACATAACTTATGATCATGCAATGAGGCTGTACAATGAAACATTTAAATGCAAATGCTATGCAAAGAAATCCCACAGTTAAACAAACTGAAACAAGGCACAACAATTCCAATCACGAAAAGAAAACCACAAACGACGTGCGAGAAACATGAGCCTAAACTACAATTCATGCAGAAAGGATGTAAGAAAATTAAAGCTTAACTACGCGGCGTGCAGGAAAGGCGAAGAGTGACGTAACCGTCAGGCACACCTGAGGTCTCAACCGAGATCCTAATACATTGCACGCGGAAGGAGAAAAGCGATGGTGTGAATACTGGGCGCACCAAAATGTTTTTTAACCAATGCAAACAATCCTAACGCGTCTCACGTGAGAGGAGAAGAGGTGGTGTGAACACCGGAACGTACACGAATGTTTTTAACCGAAGAAGGTGGTGTGAACACTGGGATGCACCCGAATGTTTTTAACCGAAGCAATCCTAACGGGTCTCACACGAGAGGAGGAAGGGGTGGTGTGAACACCGGGACGCACCCGAATGTTTTTAACCGAGGGGGTGGTGTGAACACTGGGACGCACTCAAATGTTTTTAACCAAATGGGGTGGTGTGAACACCAAGACGCACCCGAATGTTTTTAACTGAAGCAATCCTAACGCGTCTCACGCAAGAGGAGGAATGGGTTATGTGAACACCAGGATGCACCCAATTGTTTTTACCGAAAGGGGGGATGTGAGCACCGCGACGCACCCGAATGTTTTTAACCGAAGGGGGTGGTGTGAACACTGGGAAGCACCCGAATGTTTTTAACCAAAGGGGGTGGTGTGAAAACCGGGACACACCCGAATGTTTTTAACCGAAAGGGGTGGTGTGAACACCAGGACGCACCTAAATCTTTTTAACCGAAGCAATCCTAACACGCCTCACACGAAAGGAGGAAGGGATGGAAGGGTGCAATTCGAAGGGCACGAATGTTTTAACCTGGAACTCCTCTGAATGAACCGTATATACAATATCGTGCATATGTAGGAAAGAGACTTAACAAGTGCGATACAGTACAAATGCATGTTCTATGCAATATACACAACCGAGATACAGTGTTAATGGCATGTTCTATGCAGGAAAAAAAACATAAACATATTCTATGCATAATTCGTTATGGGAACACATTCTATGTAGGAAACAAAAGCGGATGCACATTCCATGCATGATTCAAGAGCGAATGCAAGACGCGTATGCAATTCCCGTGAGATGCACATCTTACAACAACATATGTGAAATGCACATTCTATGCTACAAAGTGAAGTACATGTTCCATGCAATAATGAATAAGAAATGCAAGATATCAAAGCATGATTTGACAAAAACAAACTCAATAGAAACTTCCGATTCACCTCTCGAAAGAATTACAATGTATTTAAAGGATACACCTTGTTCATGTTGACAAGTGACGAACATTGCGCACCGAAAACACAGTTTTGGGCTTCCGTAGAGACATTCTGAACTCAACAGTGGACAATCCCTTCACTTCTTGGAAACCAAGGACACAAAACATCATCAAGAACCCAAAGAAAGCTGTCGGCCACCTGCCGGCCACAAGGAAAGGCCGTTGGCCAAGTGCCAGCCATCGATGAGCCTTGCTGGCCATTGATGGTAGATCGAGGGTTTTTTGGTCAATTCGGTTCGAGTCTTTAAATATGAGCCACTAGGGCTCATTTCCTCACTCACCCAAGTCCGAAATCTTCCTCCATCTCTCTCTAGACACTTCTTCTCTCTAGATTTGCCCTTTCTACCCTTTTTTCAACACCCCACGTGAAGTTGATTCGCTAAAATCTCTTTATTTCCTTCACTTTGAACCGATTGAAACTTGATTTCGGTGCTTCCTCTCCTCTTTTCCACCATTTAAGGCTTATTCCCCTTGAGTTTCTCTCGAGTTTTGTGCACTTTTTCCCGTTTTGACTTTTTTCTCTATTTTCTCTCTCTTAAGGTTTGACTTTTTCCAAGTTTACCTTTTTTCTTAATTTTTCTTCACTCTTCACCCATTTCGCATCTATTTTCAGATGGCAGACAAGATTCCTCACGACGGGGCTCCTCCCAAGATTTCCCCAGTAGTTCCACCTGTGCCAAAGGTAGAGGAGTCGATAGCTGACCTTGAGGCTGACCTGGAGACGGAGATCAAGCCCGAGGCCAAGCCAGAGCCGCTACCATTGAGGGTACGCCCTTTCGATCCGGCGAGATATCACCCACAAACACACATATTGCCCACTTCCGAAGCATCTGACGCTTCACCGAGTTTGTCCGCGGTGCACCAGAGGACCTTTTGTTGAGGGACCTGGATTCTCACTTGTTGGCCATTGCCGTTGAGGTAGGACCTCTATTTTTCATGTATTTTACCTTTCATTATTTGCAATTCCTGCACTGCCTTGCATCGGATTCACCCAACTGCATTTCATACATTGCCTTGTATCTGACCATGCACTGCCTTCATCTAATTGCATTCATGCACTGTTTTCATCTGATTGCATGTCGCACACTGCCTTGATCTGATTGCATTTTATGTACTGTCCTATATCTGATGTATTTGTCTTCTGCCACAGGGCGAGTCTCGTGCCTTCAGAGGCTACGGTGATACGACCACTCAAGATTGGTATGACGAGCTCCCAGCTGGAGTTCGAGACATCATTGACGAGGCGGGCTTCGGCCTCTTCTACTCTGGCTTGACTCGGGTCACCGCGAGCCGTCCCCTCCTAGGAGCACTAGTGGAGGGGTGGTGGGATACCACCAACTCCTTCCACCGCAGGGGAGATGACGATGACTCCTTATGACTTTGCCATGATCATCGACTTAGACGTAGGGGGCGATCCGATCCCTCTTGATACAGATATGGGGGAGTGGGAGGCGGCTGGGTTCAAGCTGCTGGGGGCATACCCATCTATATATCGGAGGGGGATGGTCAGATACACTTGGTTCACTGAGCGGCTCAGGGGGACAGAGCCCGAGATGATAGAGGAGATTGAGCAGTATGCCAGGGGCTTCTTGATGTTCGTCTTCAGTACCACCTTGCTTTCGAACAGGTGAAACACCGTTGGCTTGTATTTGCTGAGTGCCCTGGTGACCCTTCATCGGGTTCGTTTCTACAATTGGGATAGAGCTGGCCTCACCACACTGTACGGATATATGAACTCTACCTCCTGTCTGCGGGGAGACTTGATTGGAGGCTACTGGCGAGCTTGGGAGGTACACATCTCAGTTCTCTCTTTGCACTTGATATTTTCTTTACAGTTTCTATTTTACATCTATTTCAACACATGCTTTCTGCTTCTCATTTTTGTATTTGCTCAAACACTGTTCATACATTTGCTTTTGGTTTTTCATTTTCTACATCTGCTTGATACTATATTGATCACATACCATTGCATTTTCCTTGAACCTATGGGTATATGCATACTTTCCAACTCTCGCTCCGGAGCCTATAGAGGAGCTTCCGTTGACAGTCCCCTATTCGCGGATATATGACGGTTAGCTTCGCCGTAAGACCCGTGAGCCTTTCACATTTTTCAGGCAGTACTTCGACACAGTAGCTACCTATGAGGTACTCCGAAACACAGTCACTTTTGCTTTGAAACTATTTGTTTAGCAACTAACAACAACTAATAATCTGTACAACTTCTATTTACAGATCATATGGCAGCCATGGGCCTTGATGCTAGGGGAGGTCCAGGACCAGTTCGTCGGCGCCTAGGCCATTTCCCGCTATCGCATTCTGCTCGAGGGCCCAGTCTGTCGGGCCTGATTCTTGGGCGAATGCTTCGTGCGCCAGATTATGGGCCTGCCCGACTCGATCATTCCAATGGCTCCACCAAAGTCCATGCGGTCCACAGAGAGCCTATTTGTTGAGGAGGTCATCCAGTTCATGGCGGGCCTAGATGCCGACTTCTTCCGAGCGGAGGGCGACTATGCAGCTTTCATCCAGACATACTTGATGTCGGCCCTGACTGGTGTTCGTGGAGCTGAGGAGGCGAGAGCTCTTGCCGCGAGAGCGAGGCCCAGAGTGACCCGGGCGAGCAAGGCCCGTGGCAGAAGGGCTTCCCAAGCGGGGTAGAGGGTTGATTGGCCAGAGCTTCCCACCATGCTGACTTGTTGGCGACACACCGGGGATGCCTACCAGGTCCCAATTGAGCCTGCAGTGGCTGGTCATGAGCTTGTCGGGATCCGAGGCCCGACTCTGGTATGAACCACACTTTAGCACTTGCACTCCATGTTTCATTTCAGATATATTCATTTGCAGATACTAATCATTCAAATAAATTTGCAGGCACCGATCAAGTACACATGAGGCACCCTCGAGCTGATAGCCTCATTGATGGGGATGATACAGAGGAAAGAGGCGTTGCTCAGCCTCTACGTTGTTTAGGTAATTTCTTCTGTTTTACATTCCAGGCATCAAGTTTCCACTGACACACCGACACTAACATTTCAACTATAAACTTCCCAAACTGCACTGATACATTGCATCGATAAACCGCACCTAACACACTGCACTTGTATACAGTATTCACACACTGTATCTGACTTCTGCATATACTCATTCTACATACTATGCTTGCATCTGATACACACGCTATAACTGATACGTAACAACTGTCTTTTCAGATTCCACCCATACCGATGGCACCAGCCACAGCGGTAGCTGCAGCACCCGCACCAATAGTACCTCCTCCGACAGTAGGGAGAAAAGAGAGGCAGGCTCCGGTGCGCGGCCGAGGCAGAGCTAGGGGCATCCGAGCCGAGAGTGGCCCTTTAGAGCTTATTCTGAGTGATGATGATACTGAGATGAGCGACTCTGAGGCAGCGAGTCAGCATTTAGATTCATCTAAAATTGAAAGTGACGATGCCGGCTCGGGTTTCGAGAGTGAAGGCGATGTTGAGGCAAGCTTTGAGGCGGAGAGCAATGATGACACCGGCTCGGGTTCCAGTCTAGGTTTAGATAGTGGGGTTGACGAAGGCAGTGCCCTAGAATCCTCTCCTCCGTGGAAGAGGACGAAGAGGGCTTCTTGAGCCTGAGGCAACCAGCGTTGATTTTTATTTTTATTTTGCTTAGTTTCTTTTTGTTTATAGTTTTAGCACATTGTACAGCTTTAGACAGGTTATATTTGTTTTAAAAATTTGTACTATACTTTTGTAAAAACAACCATGATCGGAATGAAAACTAGTTTTTCTTTGAAAAAGTGTTGGATTTTGCATCATGAGCATCACTTAGCATGGAAATGAGATTGAATTTGATAATGAAAGCCGAACACTTGTATTGGCACAACGTTCTTAATCGGGTAATGAACTGACCAACAACTAAAATGAAAAGAAATATACAACTCGATAAACAACACAACAACAACTTGATAAACAAAGTGACGACAACTCGATAAACAGAACAACATACAACTCGATAAGAAAAACAACACAACAACAAATGACATACAAAAATAACAAGCCTGCTAAAGCCAAAACGACTGAAAACTAGACCTTAAAACAAACTAAAAGTAACACAAAACACATGCTTCCAGCATTGTTTAGCACAAAGAGGGACGACAGGTCAAAGTGAGAGACTGCCGGCTATAAACAAAGGTTGCCAGCCACATGCCGGCCATAAGAGGTGTCTTGCTGGCCATCAATGCTCTTGTCAGCCATCAATGAAGATTGTCGGCCATCAATGTACAGGACCTCCAAATTGTTGACACCTGGCTTCCACTCACTGCCTTATCTTCTAGAAAGGGTTGAGCTTCGTAAATTCTTCATTTCAGCCGCAAATTCTTCACAAATGGAGTCGTTTCTCGCCGAGAAACACTCGAATTAGATTGCAACTTTAGATGGCTCAGAAAAGGTGAATTTTTAGGGTTTCGGCATAAATGCACTTTTCCTGCTCAGTAATTCTTTGCTTTGTTTTCTGTTCCTTCATGTCGCGGCTAGATGTTGGAACCCGATTACACATATCTTTAGCTTCGAAGGACAAGAGATATGCTCGACAATCGAAGAATTTCAAGTGCTAATGGAATCCCGGCACGATAAGGAAATCATACCTCAACCGCACTTTGGCCACATCTAAGCTTTGGTACGGATGTGCGGGCTTACTCTATACGAAGCTTGATCCTTGGTTCACAATGGAGAGCTGGATATTCCCAGCCTGATCCATCGATTTTCTGAAGTCGGCGATCGAGGTAATCTTCTTTGGCGGGGTTTTCAGCAACACGCCATTTGTTTGTACATGTTGGCTCATTTCCTTCTTGCCCCTAGTTTTAGAGGGTCTAGCATTCGACTAATTGAAGTGGCCCAAGGTTTGAAAGAGGGTAAGAGTTGCATTGGTTTGGTGTTGATCGAGACTTTGATGGACTTAGACACCTTCCAATGGCGAGAGACAAACAAATTCGCAAGGAGTCCACTACTTCTTCAGGTAATGTTTTCCACCATTTCTAATATATGTTTTTCACATCACTTGGCATTCATGCTCTATTTTTCTCTCAAAGCCCTTTTCTCACTTTTCTCTCAACATACATCTCTCCATTCTTTAATCTCTCTTTTCTTTCATCCCTCCCTAGATGTGGCTAATGGGCAAGCTGAAGGTAGTGGACTCTTGGCCCGCATACTTAGCTTGAGCATACTTTTTTCGTCGACAGCTAGTGGATTTCCCGAATGAAGGATGGTGGTGCCACTGGATGTGCAACAAGTTTGTTGCTGATTGGCGTTGCCCCTGGCTTAATCTAACTGAAATGAGCTATAGCATAACTCGATAACCTGGCATTCAGCTGATTGGCTTGACACACTATGTATTCTATTTTCTGTTCTGGTTTAAGCGTCAATTTGGACATGATTAGACTTGTCCAGAGGAAGGGGTAGAGTACCCGGTTTCATTCCCAGTCCAAGGTTCACATTTGGCTAGGTACCTCACTGCTTGGAGAACAAGAGAAGTTCTGGCTCCTACACCTAGTTTTAGCTATGCCCTTTCTGGTGTGTGTCTGACTTGGCTCGAGGATGAGGCACAAACCGAGCTCATTTTGGCATCAGAAGCTTCCACAAGCACAAGTGGGGGACACAGGAACACCTGACTCATCTATGCTTCTAGTTTATTGCTTTGATCTTACTTTTCAAGTTTTATGAATGTAATAAAAGCAACTTTGATTTGTATCTAGAGTTGGAGAACTTTGTATTGAAATCAATGAATTTAAAGTCGTGAGCACTGAAATTTTTTCTTTTGGTCCAAAAATGATCTAAGTTGTAAAAGGTAAAATTTGAGCGAAAAATCAACTTTTATCAAAACTTTTCAAACCCATTTTCGATAAGGATCACCACTTGACACACACGGAGTCAATCCTCGAGATGTACAACCCCGAATCCGAAGATCACAAACTGCTCCTTGACTGAATAACATTGCTCAGCATTGTAACCAGCTCTTCTCTCAAAGTAAGGATCACAACCGAGCTTTCAGATGAAAAAGGGACAAAGATGACCTGATCAAACACATGGACATGACAATTGGATTAGAGGTGTTTACGGCCGAACATCAGGATAAAGTTGCCTACGTATCCCGAAGATGGGAATCAGGCCTTAAGTAGTTTGGTTTGGGTTCACTCTAGTATTAACGCTCTCATTTTGTGCTCTAACTTTTGCCAAGGTCGCCCTTTAGGCTGGTGTATACCTCTGCTCACTGATGATCGGACGCATTCAGACTCCAAGCGAGATGTCTATCATAGAAGTAGAGTTGATAAGGCGTCAGCGAACCTGTTGTTTTCTCTTAGTAGATGCGTGAAAGTCAGCTTCTCAAACCTAGGAATCAGAACATCCAAGGTCTAGTGATAGATCTTCATCTTTTTTTCTTTGACCTTCCAGTCTCCTTTTGTTGGAGACACAACTAGGTTTGAGTCCCCGATTACATCCAACCTTTTTGTCCCTAGTTCCAGGGCAGCTTCCAAACCAACGATACACGCCTCGTATTCTGCTTCGTTATTGGATACTTTGAACCAGAGTTTGAAGGCTAAGGGTATATGAGAATTGTCGGGTGCTATCAGCAACACACCTATCTATAGACACCCCATTTTTGACCGTCCTCAAGACTTGGATGTCACCGTTTGAACACCCGGTGACCATCCATGTTCGTGTTCGTTTTGAGTTCTCGGAGGTCTCGGCTACGCGCCTTGCCTTAGGATCTCTCAACTTGCTTGTTTTGTGTTTGGTTTTGCACCAAACACTTGTTGTTTTGCTTTTGAGGACAGGGAATTGCTTGTTGGCCATCCACATACCTCACCAGCCATGGCTTGAGGCCACCGACCCTGTTTTGTTGCTACCGGCCATTGGTGATGGCCGGTCGGCACTCTTTATGGTCGGCCGACCATTGTTTTGGTCAATTTATCATTTTTGGCTGGCCGACCACTGCTCATCTGCTTTTGGCAGACATTTTATGCCAGCTGTGATAGCTGGCATCCACAATGCCCCCCCTTCCATACACGTGTATGGAGGGATTTCCCTCTTGCTTAGCTTATTTTGTAAGCTTTGCAAGATGGGAATTACTATAAAGGGAGGGCTTCTCCTCTCTCCTCAAGGGTTCCAAAAAGTTCCAGAGGTCTGAAAATTAGGGTTAGGTTATTTGTATCTATCTATCTCTATATCTCTCTCTCCTTGCATATTTGTGTGTCCTAAAGGTGTTTTTGTTCTTAGTTTTACACTAAGGCATCTAGTGTTACACCATACCTTGGTTGCTGAGGTTCTACGGGTTCGATTTCAGAGTTTTGAGTTTGGTTTTGATCAAAGGGAGGTGCTGGTCTTGTTGTTCTTGAAGTGTTCTTCAAGGGTAAGAACCTATCCTCTTTATTTCCCATTTTTGCACAAGCTTTTAACCTATCTTGTATTTTTTTTAAGCTTAACTTATAACTGATAAAAGTTTTGTTTTTAAGTGCTTAAAATAGTTGTTTAAGGTCACTTTGAGGTTTGGGGTTGTCCCCCCCCTCCAAGGCCTTGTTAGGCCTTGTTTTAGGCCATCCATTTTGGCCCTTGCTTTGAGCTTTGCATGACCTCTCTATCACTGAAATCTAGAGGATTTTCAGTGGTGGAGAGGTGGTTTTGAGGTCCAAAATAGGAGAGGGTCATCCCCTCTCCTTATTGTCTTGAATGTTAGCATAAATGGCTTGTGTTGTAGCAAGTGTGCTTAACTTGTTTTAGCTTCATTTTAGCAAGTATTTGGTGTTATTTTGCCATGATTTACCTCTGTCTAAAGTTGGTTTGGACCTACCATGCATTCTTTGTATACTTGTCTTGTAATCTCCTTCACCAATACCTTAGAATCCTCACTCTTGATGCACTTTACTTGATTAAAATCTCTTGTTTTCCTCTCCCGTATCTTAGCAAGTTTGTATACCCTCTTCTCTCCCTCCTTACGATCTAATCTAGTGTATAGGTCATCATAAGCTTTCAACTTAGTCTCTCTCACTACTTTCTTGACCTCCTTATTAGCCAATCTATAACTCTTAAGGTTTTCCTTAATTCTATCCTTCTGCCACTTTTTAAAGCACTCTTTTTTTGCCTTAACTACCTCTTGAACCTTTTCCCTCCACCACCAAGTTTCCCTAGAGTTGGGTCCCGTTCCTTTCGACTCTCCAAGCACTTCCCTTGAGATTCTCCTCATACAATTGGCCATCAAGTTCCACATAGTGTTAGCAACACTTTCTAAGTCTCAAGTACCTTCCTTATCCATTCGATTCTTAAATATTTCTAGTTTATCCCCTTTTAGATCCCACCATCTCATCCTACGACGCCCATCATCCTTCCTAGCTTGGTATTGCGCCATGAAAAAGGTGAGAGGTTCGCTCCCTCAACAAAACATCCTCAAGCACACCACCAACAAAATCCTCAAATCGCAGCATACCTCTGGGCGCCATTGCATGTGTGCGTGGGTAGTAAGTGGATGGATAAAATGGCCTCAACCTTAGTGGCAGTAGCTTGGGCTCGGGTCCTGGTGTGTATACCTCATCTGCCTCAAAATCAGCAACCATGTCATTTGTTGCCCTGTTGGCCTCGTCGGCTACAACAGCTATAGGTAGAACCTCGAGAGGCATATCGTCATGCGAGATATCATTTGCCATGTGAAAGTGGCTGAAGAGATGGTGAAAAATGGAGAAAATGAGGGGAAAGGGCAGAAAACCCAAAAAAGTCAACCCTAGGAGAGAAAATGAGAGAAAAAGATAAGAATGGTTGTTCGTAATCTGCAACCGAAGCTGATGTAGAAGATGATTGTCTTACCCCTCCCTACATTTGCTGACCTTCATGAGATAGGGGTACAGATAGAGGATGCAACGAAACAGGGTCTGATTGACCATGAAAAGGAGCAGCCCAAGGGGGCTTTTATATGCAGTTCAAATGTGGCTACGAGTAGCAACACGGTTGCAAGAACTTTTGATGTTGGCATGGTCACCACCACACCAAAAATAGCCACACCCTTTACCGGCACATCTAGAGCCACCCCACAACCTGGAAAGTACCCACCCCGAGGCTAGAGGGTTTTCACCCCACTCTATATGTCTCTATCCAAAGCCTTGGGGGTCCTGATTAGAAAAGGGCATCTAAAGCCTCTGGAGCCAGACCCATTGCCTAATTCCCTCCCTCCAACACACAACCCAGCCAAGTATTGCGCCTTCCATTAGCAGCATGGTCATGATACTGACCTATGCTTTAGACTCCATCATGAGATTCAGTATCTCATTGACAACAAAGTAATGGCGCCTCCTAAGAAGCCTAACGTCACCACAAACCCTCTTCTACCCCATAACCAACCCCCTCCTCCACCTAGGCAAGTAAACTTTATCCAAACAATGGTCGTCCCATACGACCCCAGCATATACATCACTCCCTCCCACTTGCCTAAGCCGGCGCTGTTCATTCCAGAAAGCACAGACTTGTGCATGATGAGCACGTCCATATCCCAACTCGAACCTGTGGTGGTGGCTGTGATAGAAGAAGGCATGCGTAAGGGCTCCATGAGCTTAACTGAAGAAGAGTACAACCCTTGTTGTTACATCGTGCCAACTAGCCAGGCCAAACCAAGTGTGGAATTGCCGATGGGGACTGAGGTTAATGTAGTCCGGGAGGACGGACAGAGCCAGGGGCTAGATGATTTAGCTGAGCTTGAGGAGGATATCAGTAACCTATAGTTCTTTGATGAACAAGATCTGGGCGATGTACAGATCGGTTGGTTTGATGCAAACAGATCAACGGATAATACATGGTGGCTTAGTGACGAGCTGGATATTGATGAGGGGTCTCAACCAAAGCAGGAACAGTCAGAAATAGGAACGTCTACAATGGCTGGAACGGTCGACGACAAAGGGAGGTTGCTGAAGAGCACCGGTATTGAGAATTTTGCTCGGGAAGTGAACAGCTTATGTACAGCCAATACAGAACAGGAGGCCGCGCTGAGGCGGTTTGAACAGGAAAGAACTGATACCGATCAGAAGCCTAGAAAAGCCAAAGGTCCTGTAGGGATAGAATGGGTTGTGAACATAGGAACAGTTACAGCAGAATCGGACAGTTGTTTATCAGTTGTCGAGGGAATGTGGTGGGAAGACGATGATTTGCGTCTTGCCCATACTGATGAAGACTGGGGACAGAATCAACTAGATGATACTTGGTATACCAAGGAAGTTGATCACATGACTCGGAGTGGGCAGTACTTTAAGCCCCTACACCTAGACCAGCCAAAGGCATAAGGGAAAAACAAGGAAGCAGAAAAATAGAAAGATAAACTGCTAGAGGAGGAAGCTGTATTGAAGCAGCTGAAAAAGATTCAGGCAAATATCTCCATCTGGGGATTGCTCATGGCCTCACGGGTTCATAGACAAGTTGTCCTATCAGCAATGGACAAGGCTAAGTGTAGACACCCCATTTTTGACCGTCCTCAAGACTTGGACGTCACCGTTTGAATACTCGGTGATCATCCTTGTTTGTGTTCGTCTTGAGTTTCCATAGCATGATAGCAGGGTTATAGCTTCCCTTTTGGCAAATTAATCAGCCTCAAAATCCTCTTAACCACAGATTCTTTTGCTTTGGAGGGCAGGGAATGGGCGGTCACCGTATCCACACAGGACTTTAGTGTATAATGATTGGCATCAATGTCAGACTGCACTGCCATTGTTTGCTCGACTGACATCATAGGGAAGCTAAGAATATGAACAGGGGCAGGGGCACTCTGTTAAGGCTCAGAGGAGCCCGTGTCAACATTCTCAATCGGAGAAGTGTTACGGTCTGGAAAAAGCGAAAGAGGACGACAAGGAGGAGCCATGTTAGAAATAAAGGGCTTCGGGCTATGGCAGAGGGTGCGTTTTTGCAGCTTTTCGTCTTTGCTCTGCCTCTTTTTCAAGCTCGGTTTAAGAAAAAAATGGAGAATAAAAATAAGCCAAAAGAAGAGTGGATTGCCGAGGCAATCGTTGAGAATCGTAGTTGATCCAGCTACTGTTGGTCAAGCACGCCGTGATTGTTGACATCGCGTGTTAGGCACGACACTTAACGAAGATAAACGGAGCAGAGAAAGAGAGAGACAAAAACAGGGAAAAAGTGTATAGATGTATATATTTTGTATATATATCTGTGTATCTGTATCCGTATGCTCGTATGTCTCTGTCCACATATAGTATAGTACGTATATGTATATGTATCTGTATTTTGTATATCGTATATGTGTATGTCTTTGTGTTTGGTATATCGTTCGTATGTATATATGTGTATTAGGTTTGTATATCTATAAATACGTTATTGGTGTATGTTTGTATGAGTGTAACCCATTTTCTCTGCATGTTATGTTGCCTCTTGCATCGTATATATTTTATATTGTCCATACCATTTAGGATTTGAGATAAGTATATATACATGGATCATGTAATTTGTTCACTCATATACATAAAAGAAAGGGACAATGTATCATCATGCGTTTCAGGTCATCCTTTTATAAAAAAGAAGAAAAGAAAGAGAAGAGAAAAAGGAAAAATACATCATAAAAAAAAGGAAAAAAGTACATCATGAAAAAAAAAAGAAAGGAAATCAGTGGGAAGCCCTCTTCATCCTCCTTCGTGGTGGAGAAGCCTTCACATCGCTGGCAGACTCACTACTCTCAAAAGTCTCAACAGCAGCACCAACATCTCCGCCACTATCACTCTCCTCACTGCTCTCTCTGGTGCCCTCCTCGGAGTGCTCCTCAGAAGCCTTTGGCTCTGGCTCGGGGACCTCAGGAGATGCTCTCCTCGCTCTCCTACCACGACCATCTCTACCTTGACCTCCTCTCTCTTGTGCTTGAGCTCATCCTTCTTTTTCCCTCATGGCTGGAGGAGGTGCTTTCTGAAAAAGATAGAGATCATAATATTAGAAAATGTGGCGTGATATAAACAGTATATTGAAAGTTAATAAAACAAAAAGAACTGCATGGGAGATAAGGCAAGCAAGAAAATGATACCTCAAAAATTCTTATATGTATATATGGTATATATATATAAATTTTATCCGTATATGTACATATGTTATATATATAAATTGTATCCATATCTGTATATGTATATATGATATATATATATATATATATATAAATTGTCAAAAATTCAAAGAGAAATTGTCAAAACAAATTCAAAAGGAAATTTTCAAGGAAAATCAAAAAAAGAAAACAGAGAAATTTCAGAAGAAAAATAAAAAGAGAAAATTTGAAAAACAAAAAAAAAAATCATTTTATCTGTTGTGCATCCATCCACCATTGCATATTGTTTGTCTTGCGTTGCCCTTTTGTGTTCTTGCATTCACTGTCACACTTGGATTGTCTATTATATTTGTCATGCATGGTTACAATCAATTCGCACCACAATTGTCCGAACATTTGATTAAACCTTTTTCATCAGTTAATACTGGCCTCCACCCTCTCTTGGGCTGTAGGTTCAAACCACTCGATTTGTACTGGCCTTTTTTCGAGATGACGAAACTATCCTTTTCTCGGGTTGGCAGTCCAAACCACCTTCGGTTAATACCTCCCTTTTCTTAGGTTGTTAGTTGAAAACTATCCATCAGTTAATACCTCTCATGTTTTGGGTTGTAAGTTAAAACTACTCATCGGTTACATTTCTCCCATTTCATGTGAGTGTGTTTGGATTGTACCCCTTAGTTATGCTTCATTTGCATAAGGCTTGCCTCGTCATATATTATATATTGCATTGTTGTGGACGCGCCCTCGGGGGCCTCATGCTACAGTTTGGACTCAAATGTCAAGGTTCTGAATCTAATCCCGCAAAGTGCAATGCGAGACTGATAAATCACCAAAGAGTCCAAATCCGGCAAATTGTTTTGGAAAACTAATTTTTAAGAAAGAAGTGCCAAACATGGACTGCTTTGCCAAATACAGAGTCCCCACCTAAATATTTTATTTTGGGGGGATTTAGAAAACCCTGACTCGTTGCCTAAGGCCACGTGTCTGTCATCACCAAAGCTGTCTCGGCTCGGGAACTTGGGTACGATTGGGAAAGGTCATCAATGAGCACCCTCGCTCGCCCGATCAAAGATCGGCCTCTACTAAGCATGATATTTTGTTTTTGAAAACACGTGTTCTTATTCTGGTTATTAGCTAGAATTTACTATGTGATGCGCACAACACACAAGTATAGACTAGATCGCCTAAGTTGGAACAAAACATTTCATGCTCGTTTGGTTGAAAATGGTTTGATGGTGCTACTCGCAAGTAAGCTAAGACGTGGATTTGCCACCCTCGAGTGGGCTTAGAAAAATATGATTTTGCCATTCTTAAGTGGGCTTAAAACACACATTTTGATGAATTGTTCCAATTCGAGTAATCTAACCTTCACCCACAGGCATTCAGGCAGTTTATGTCACTTAAGCAGATAGCCTCATGGCAAGTATGCTAACATGGCAACACTTACACTCATGCAAGATGCTAAAGCATAAAAGCTTACCTAATACTCCGAGCTAAAACAAGAAACTAGTTAGAAATCATGCATGATCCTAGTTCATGTTAAGATGGCAAATGCAACTGGAATAGGCTCGGCTAATCTAAGAATGGCATATGAAATGCGACAACCTGATATAGGTATTCAGGTTTGGAATTGAAATACTATGCAATTAACATGATGCGCCGAGCTCGGTGCGTGCAACACGAATGAATGTATGCAAACATGCTAACGTAAGTATGCTAATTGAAACATGACCTAAAACTAACCATCAAAAGCAGGTAAGGAAAAGGAAGAAAGACGTGGGGTTGGAAGACATTCACGCACGCACGCACGCACACTTATTACAAATTCGCCCTCTCGAAGGAGGGTCTGAAAGAATAATACAAACCGAATAATAAATCAACTATCCTAGCTAATTAATTATTACAAACCCTTAATTAAATAACAAATTAATTACAAAACAATCTAAGTATGAAACTAAAGAGGCCGCCGCAGCTCCGCCCCAGAATGATTGACTGATGCATGTTCGATTGCCTTGCTCGGAAACCCGTTGCCATGCCGCATGTTGCCTCTGCTTGCACTGTTTTGCCTCTCCGAAAATTGTGAAAATCCTTAGAATGCTTCTGAAACACTCCCTGAGCACTGTGGGAGGTCACCGACCAAAAGATGGAGTCACCGGCCATTGGAAAATGGTCATCGACCAAAAGTGGAGCTCTCAGCCAGATTAAGTTAGCCAGCCAGCACTGAAGATGGCCGACCGGCCATCCCTCCCTGCAGATTGCTGTTTTGGCTGCAACAGAGGGCAGACAGTGCATGGCAAGGCGTTTACGAGACAATGTATGCACGACCACCCTCCCTATCATACTATGAACTCAAGGGAGTATGACTCTCGACCCTCGGACCACCAATCACGCATTTCAATGCATGATGGCCAAAGGTGCCAAGTGTGCAAATCAATGTGGAGTGAATGCAACAAAACACATGAATGCCTCACACTCTATCATGTTGGATCAAGAGCGTTGGCGGAGCGTCGGCGACCGAGGATTGAGATACGTTTCGTCACTTTAAGTACGAACGTCCCTCATTCCTCGTGTTTGGTTTGACACCCCAAACTAAACACAATGCAATGCATGTATGCCAAATGTAATGCAATATGGAAAAGCAATGCTATGCAACCTGAGCATGCCAAATGCAATAGGACTCAAGTATGCACACAAGACTAAGGTAGCAAGCATGCCAAATGCAATGCAACCTAAGCATGCAATTTTAAGCTAATGTGACATGGGCACGCCAAGTATACAACAATGCTATGTAATGCAATTAGCTAAATGTCATGCGATATACCAAACATGCAAATATGATACAATACAAGCATGCAAATATCATGAAAGCAAACATGCTCAATGGACTTAAACTGAAATGGGTAGACCTCAGCCGTGCCAAAACAGTGGCCAAAATGCCAAGAAATGATGGGCAAAACACACCCAAACATGCGCATGTAAAGGTCCAACACTTAGGCACAAAAAAGGTCGACTCTTAGGCACATTTAAAAGAGACAAATATGGATAAGTAACAAGCATGATAAGCTCTGAAAATATGCAAGGGATGATGCCAAATCAACCAAGCCATGCAAGTAAAGCATACAAAGGAGCCTAAAACTTGAGACTAGCCAAGGGGCTCAAGCCATGGCTATGTGAAGCAAGCCCCAAAGGGCCGAAGGGACCTAAAATAGTCTCGAGGCAGGTCCAAGTAAGGCAAAAAATGAGCTCAAAGCTAGCCAAAACAAGCTAGAATACAGTGCCAAAACAAAGGGGCATACAACGCTATCAAAGAGGTGTTATACTACGCCCAACACAACCAAACATGGCATGATTTAAGCAATGGAAAACATAGTTATGGCATGTTGAAACAAACTCAAAAACCCACTTAGATGGTATCTAAATGGTCTAAGCATAGAGGCATGCACAATGGTCCAATCTTGAAGCATAAAACACAAACCTTCTAATGCATGAAAAATGTTATGAATGTGGATGCATGGCCACATTATATGGACTGAAATATCATGTGAAATGACGCCAAATCATAAAAAAAGAGCCAAGTAATGTAATCATGCGACTTAGGCCTTCAAAGTTAACAAGCTGGGATGAACTAAGGCTATACAAAACATGACATATATGATCAAAACAACACCAAACAGAGCTTTAGCATGCTGAAATATGACTAAAAGTTCCTTTGGGTCGAGTCAAAATATGCAAGCATGACAGTCCAAATGCAAGATACATGTTATGGCAAATGAGAGGATTGCAAGACAAGTGTATGGTGTATGCATGAAGCCATCAAACCAACATGAAATAGAGGTACAACATGACCAAACAACACTAAATACTTGCTAAAATGGAGTTAAAACAAACTAAGTAAATATGCTACCATTACGAGCCCTTAAGGCGAGCAAATGAGACATAAGGAGAGAGGGGTGTCCCTCCCCTATTCAAGACCTCAAACCTACTTCTCCACCACTGAAAATCCTCTGGATTTCAGTGGTGAGAAGGTAGAAACAAGAAAGGTTCCAAAGCCGAAAGGAAGAGGCACAAAATGAGGCCAAACAAGGCCTAAGGGGAGGGGTAGACAACCCCCAACACAAAAGTGACCTTAATGAAACATCTCAAGCATGAAAATACAGAACTTTTTTATGTAGGACACTAAGCTTAAAACAGCATGCAAGTTTTGCTAAAAGCTTAAGCAAAAATGGAGAATAAAAGAGTAGTTTCTCACCCTTGAACACCTCAAGAACACCAACTCCAGCACCTCCTTTTGATCAAAACCAACTCAAAAACTTTGAAAACAACTCCTTAGCACCTCAGTAACTAAAGGATAGTGTAACACTAGGTGCCTTAATGCAAAAATATGAACAAAAACACCATTTAGAAAACTATTACACACACAAATATAGAGAGAGAGGGAGATATAGAGAGAGAGTGATATATCTTCTCTTTCAGATTGGTCAACCTCTGGAAACGGAGGAGAGGCCCTCCTCTTATAGAAAATCAACTTCTAAGCTTCTTAGGGAAGCTAAGTGTAAGGATGAAATCCCTCCATACACGTGTATGGAGGGCAGAGTCTGTGCTCGCCAACTGGCATAGCTGGCATGCATAATGCCTGAAAAAGGCAAAGAAAAGGCCTCGGCCAGAAAATGTGGCCGATCGACCAAAACAATGGCCGGCTGACCAAATGCAATGCCGATCGACCAATACATTTGGCCGGTGGCAAGAAAACAAGGCCGGTGGCCTCAGGCCATGGCCGGTGAATTGAGGGGATGGCTAACAGGCCACTTCCTACCCTTAGGTGCACAAACCACAAGTCCTTGGTCCATAACCAAGCACAAAATAGTCAAATTGAGAGATCCTAAGGCAAGGCGCGCAACCGAGACCTCCGAGAACTCAAAATGAACACAAACATGGATGATCATCGAGTGTTCAAACGATGACGTCCAAGTCTTGAGGACGGTTAAAAATGGGATGTCTACAGTTGTCCCTCTTTGGCAGAACTCGAAAGTCATAACAATGACGGGAGTGAATGTGAAAGCCCAGAGACGACCCATTTTTGACAAGGCTGAAG
Source organism: Camellia sinensis (assembly GCF_004153795.1). Lineage (NCBI taxonomy): Eukaryota > Viridiplantae > Streptophyta > Magnoliopsida > Ericales > Theaceae > Camellia > Camellia sinensis. Next base: position 1,397,367 of record NW_021027091.1, on the reverse strand, counting down.
ACTTAGACAAAGCATACAAAATACAGATAAAGATATGCGCCCGAAGGCAGGGGCAAGATACAAGAACAATGCACAAAGCCGAGCATAACTTATGATCATGGAAATAAAGCTATAACGAAGCACAACATGCAACAGTTTTAAGCAGGCATATACAAATCTAACTACATTACATGTAGAAAGGATGTAAGAGAATTATACGATTCTCGCTACGTCTCACGCAGAGAATACAATACCGTGCGGTTCGTCTGGTCTCGCCAGCTTCTAATGAACCGTACATACAATATCATGCCTGAAAAAGAAAGAAAACTTAACAGGTACAATATTGTTAGAAACATGCAAAGCGATACAAGTGAAAAGTGCGTGACAACGCAAGTGAGGGGGGTACAAGACAATGCAACCTAGGTGCGACGCATAACAATGCGGAATGAATGTGAGACAATGCAACCTAAGTGTGACGCATAACAATGCGGAGGGGAGTATGTCAATGCGAGAAGGGCATGCGCGATAACGCAAGCTGAGTAGGATGCATAATAATGCAATTTGAAACAAGTATAACAATGTAAAAAGGGCACAAACACATGTAAGTAAAGCACGCATGACAATACGTGCAATGTGTGAAGCAAGAGAAACAATGTACACATGTAAGTAAAGCATACGCGACAACGTATACAATGTGTATAGCAAGGAATGAAATGTACACATGTAAGTAGAGCACACGCGACAACGTGTACAATGTGTGACATAAGAGGAACTAAGCATAAACACATGTAAGTAAAGCACACGCAACAACGCGAGCAATGTGTAAAGCAAGGAATGAAATGTACACATGTAAGTAAAGCACACGCGACAACGTGTACAATGTGTAACATCGTGGAAATAAGCATAAACACATGTAAGTAAAGCACACGCGACAACGCGAGCAATGTGTAAAGCAAAGAATGAAATGTGCACATGTAAGTAAAGCACACGCGATAACGTGTACAATGTGTAACATTGTGGAAATAAGCATAAACACATGTAAGTAAAGCACACGCGACAACGCGAGCAATGTGTAAAGCAAGGAATGAAATGTACACATGTAAGTAAAGCACACGCGACAACGTGTACAATGTGTAACATAAGAGGAACTAAGCATAAACACATGTAAGTAAAGCACACGCGACAACGCGAGCAATGTGTAAAGCAAAGAATAAAATGTACACATGTAAGTAAAGCACACACGACAACGTGTACAATGTGTAACAAGGAATGAAATGTACACATGTAAGTAAAGCACACACGACAACGTGTACAATATGTAGCATCATGGAAATAAGCATAAACACATGTAAGTAAAGCACACGCGACAATGCGAGCAATGTGTAAAGTAAGGAATGAAATGTACACATGTAAGTAAAGCACACGCGACAACGTGTACAATGTGTAACATCGTGGAAATAAGCATAAGCACATGTAAGTAAAGCACACGCGACAACGCGAGCAATGTGTAAAGCAAAGAATGAAATGTACACATGTAAGTAAAGCACATGCGACAACGTGTACAATGTGTAACAAGGAATGAAATGTACACATGTAAGTAAAGCACACGAGACAATGTGTACAATGTGTAACATCGTGGAAATAAGCATAAACACATGTAAGTAAAGCACACGCGACAACGCGAGCAATATGTAAAGCAAGGAATGAAATGCACACATGTAAGTAAAGCACACGCGACAACGTGCACAATGTGTAACATCATGGAAATAAGCATAAACACATGTAAGTAAAGCACACGCGACAACGCGAGCAATGTGTAACAAATATGCGATAAAACGCATGGGGGAATGCATGACAATGCATGTAATGGGCATGACAATGCATGTAATGGGCATGACAATGCTTGGACTGAGATGCATGGCTATGCTCGAACCGAAATGCACGATAATGCATAAACTGGAATGCATAACAATGCATGAACTGAAATGCATGATAATGCACGAATTAAAATGCATGACAATGCTTGTAAGATATTCAAGACAATGCCTGTGGCATATGCGTGGCAATGCATGAACTGAAATGTATGTCAATGCATGAACTGAAATGCACGACAACGCATGAATTGAAATGTATGTCAATGCATGAACTGAAATGCACGACAATGCATGAATTGAAATTGATGACAATGCATGTGGGATATGCATGACAATGCATGTGGGATATGCATGACAATGCATGAACTGAAATGCATGACAACGCATGGATTGAAATGCATGACAATTCTTATAAGATATGCATGACAATGCATGTGGGGTATGCATGGCGATGCATGGACTGAAATGCATGACAATGCATGGATTGAAATGCATGACAATGCTTGTAAGATATGCATGACAATGCATGTGGGATATGCATGGCAATGCATGAACTGAAATGCATGACAATGCATGAATTGAAATGCATGACAATGCACTAATTGAAATGCATGACAATGTTTGAACTGAAATACATGACAATGCGAGCATGACGTGTGTGGCAACACATAAAGGATGTTCATAACAATGCAAGTGCGGTGTGCGGTACAACGCATAAAGTTGTGCATAACAATGCAAGCGGTAGTGATTATCATAAATAAGACAAAACATTGTAATGCAAGGTATTTAAAGCAATTTCCGAATCTCGCAAGATACAAAAGGATACGAAAAAAAGGATACACCTCACGCGTATTCGAGCATCGCACACAGAAGGCACGGTCCGAGGTCAAAACGGAGGCCAGTTAAGCTTCAAAAATGCATTTTCTTGCAATGTCTTGAGGAATGGAGGTCCCAAACGTCATATTTGACCTGAACAAGGGTGTATGAGGTGCACCGGCCACAAGGATAGGCCACCGGCCATCCATCAGCCATAAAATAACACAATTGGCCAAATATTTAGCCGACCGGCCAACCATTTGGCCGACCGGCCAAAAATGGCTGTGTCGGGGTAGTTTTGACATTTGGCCATGGGTCTTTAAATATAAGGTTCCAAACCTTATGTTTCCACTTTACCCTAGCTCGAAAATCACTCCTCTCTCCCCCTAGGTGATTTTTCTTCCTTCGATCCTCGTTTTTCCTTGGTTTTCGAGCCCTTTTCGTCGTTTGATTTGCGAAACCCTTCCCGTTTCGCACACTTTAAACCGAACAAAACTCGGTTTCGGTGACTTTTCCTTGGTTTCCACCACTTGGGGCTTGTTTTTCCTAAGTTTTCCTCGATCTTCGTGCCTTTTCCCACACTCCGACCTTTTCTCTCATTTTCCACCCTCTCGGGGTTGACTTTTCAATTGACTTTTCGCATTCTCTCCCATTTTACACATTTTCGGCCATTTTCGCACTCTTTCTGAGATGGCTGACGACATTCCACAGGGTGGGAGTCCTCCAGAGATGGACGTGGACCCCGAGGTTGAGCTCCTACCTCTTCACATCCGACCATTTGATCCAGCGACCTACAGGCCGGCGATACATGTGCTTCCTCCTGACAGCCTCCGCCATTTCCGGAGATATGCACGAGGTGCGCCACTAGAGGTTCTACTGCGCGAGCCAGAGTCACATCTGTCTTACGGCGCCGCTGAGGTATATTCTTCCCCTATTTCAATTTCTGCAATGTAGAACATATAACTACAATAGTCGATTCTGTTCTTTAACTGCTTAATTCAGACGTACTGATACATCACATGTTGTATTTCACCGTGAGCACACCGGCACCCGGTATCAGTTTAAATGTGAACATATGCACACACACTGCATTCTCAACTGAACAATTCAAACGTACTGATACATCAAATGCTGTAGTTCACTGTGAGCGCACCCACACCCGATATCTGTGTAGACTCAGACATATGCACACACACTGCATTGTTATCAACTCCGAGCGCATTCAACACTGTATTTCTAACACTACTTCGCAACTGTTTATTTGACCACAGGGAGATTCTCATGCCTTCCGGGGGTATGGGAACACTGCCACCCGAGGGTGGTACATGGAGCTACCCGATGCGGTCCTTCATGTCTTCGACCAGGCCGACTTTGGGACCTTCTGCATGGGACTCTCGCGCCTCACTACGAGTAGACCCTTCTTGCTACTCTGGTGGAGAGGTGGTGGGACACCACTGACTCCTTCCATCTTTCTGCCACCGGGGAGATGACGATGACTCCCTTTGACTTCTCCATGCTCACAGGCATCGGAATGGGGGGGTGATCCGATCCCCTTTGATGCAGACATGGATGAGTGGGACGCCGCTTAACTATATTTGCTCAACACTCAGCCACCCCTTGCCCAGGCAGGGTTTGTTAGGTACTCATGGTTCGAGGATCATTTCCGGATCCAGGCGCCTACTACTCGGAAAGAGGAGGAGCAATATGCCTGTGGCTTCATTATGTTCATGTTGGGGACCACACTCTTCGCCGACCGGGCGAACACCGTCACCCTCTACCTGCTAAGCGCGTTAGTGGATGTGACACGGATCTGCCACTACGACTGGGGTGGCGCGGGCTTGGCCACTCTCTACGGATATATGAGCTCATCCTTCCGCCTCAGCAGACAGTTGCTTGGAGGCTACTGGCGAGTCTGGGAGGTACATATTCCCTTTTCTATCTTTTCAGTTCTGCTTTTCATTATCTGTACATCACACACACTGCGTGCACGCAATCTGCTTTACACTGGTTGTACACTGCATACACCGCACAATACACTGCACATACTGCACTCTGCTTTATCTGTATACTGCTTTATCTGATAAGCATACTCATATATGTTCTGTCACACCATACAGTTGTGGGTGTACGCCTACTTCCCTAGGCTCACCCCAGTGTCGGATGAGGAGATGCCCCTCGGTGTTCAATTTTCTCACCGCTTCGATGTGAGATGCGAGCGAAGGCCACGGGAGTCCTTCATGTTCTTCCGCCGCTACTTTGACACGATCACCACAGCCGAGGTATGTCAAACATTTCAGTTTATTTAAGCTTCGCTTTATTTTGTACTCTCAATATCAGTAGATAACAAACTGTGTTTCGTTTGCAGATCACCTGGCAGCCTTGGGCCCCGTTGCCTGACGCGGTTCGGGAGCGGTACGCCGGCGCTCGGGAGACTGCCTATTTCAGAGTTCTGCTAGAGGGCCCAGTCTACTGCGCTTGGTACTTGGGTGAGCGCTTCTTGCGGTAGACCCTCGACTTACCGAAGCAGGTAGTCCTGAGGCCGCCTCCTACCCATATGAGGCATACCGAGAGGTATACCTTTGAGGAGATGATGGATTACACCATCGGCTGTGTAGACGTCCCCGAACGCCCCGGGAGGGTTAGTCCCGTTCTGTTCATTTGGGGTCACTACAGCTCGGACTCTTAAATGTCACGGTTCCTAATCTGCACCAAAGAGTCCAAATCCGGCAAATCGTTTTGAGAAACTGATTTTTTGAAAAAGTAGTGCCAAATATGGACTGCTTTGCCAGATACAGAGTCGCCACCTAAATATTTTATTTTGGGAAATTTAGGAAACCCTGACTCGGTGCCAAAAGGCCACGTGTCCGTCATCACCAAAGTTGCGGGACCACCTTGTTTGGACCTCCTCACCATTGAAATCTTGAGGGATTTCAGTGGTGAGGATGATGGTTTAAGGTCCTAAGAAGGAGAGGGCCATCCCCTCTCCTTGTTGCCTTCAATATTGGCCATTTGTGCCTCATGTGTGAGCATCATTCTTAAGTTCATGTTGGCCATGTTTCAGTAGGTATTTGGTAGTATTTTTCCATGTTTTACCTCTGTTTTTACATGGTTTAGACACACCATGCTTTCCTTATATATATGTCTTGTAATGCCATGATTTGCCTTAACATGTGCCTAGCATTTAGCCTATTATGCTTACTTGTTTTGGCCTAGCTTTGTAAAGCTTTTGTGTTTGTTTTAGCATGCTTAAGTTTTGTTTTTGGTTGTTTCCGTCGACCATGACATGCTTAGTATAGCTACCTTGCATTTTGGCTTGTTAGCCTTAGGTGTGTGAGTGTGGAGCATGCTTTACTTGCTTTGTTTCAGTGGTTTGGAACCATTTTCCATGTCATTTCAATCCTCATGGTATGCTTGAATGCTTACATTTGATGCCCCTTTAATGTGTTAAGAGGTTGGGGTTTCATGCTTCATGTTTGTGCTATTGTGTATGCCTCTAGGATTAGGTCATTTAGATGCCATCTAAGTGGTTCTTAGGGCTTACTTTTGCATGATTTAGGACTATTTTGGCTCATTTTGGTCATTTGCTTCATGCGTCATATGATCATGTTTTAGGTCCTTGGGCTTGGTTGCATGCCTAGCTTGCATTGGTAGGTTGATTTGGCATCATTTCCTACATGTTCTCAAAGCTCATTATGTATGCCATATGTCCATGATTATTTCCTTTTAAGTGTGCTTAAAAGATGCTTCTTGATGCTTAAGTGTTTAGGCCTTAACATGTGCATGCTTGTGTGTGTTTTGCCTCTCATTTCCATGGCATTTGGCCACTGTTTTGGACGTAATAGAGAGCTGTCCAAATTAGTGTAAGTCCCTCCTTTACATGTTGTGGCATGCTTACCTTGTGTGTTGATTGCATACTTGACTTACCATGTATTGTTGTTGCATGTTTAAGTGACACTTGCATTTGGCACGCATTTCTTTAACTAGGTTGAATAACATGTTGCATGCCTTACACATTTGCATGATTAGGTTACATCTTGCATGTTGATCATTAGCATAGTTATTACATGCTTGCTAGCTTAGGTTGTGTGCCAAGCATACTTGTCTTCATGTTCATATTGCACGCCCAGTTCGCATGCCTAGGTTGCATTGCATGGGCATGCATGCTTTGCCTCTTGAATTGAGTATGATAGAGGTTGAGCTCATTGTTTGTTTATGTGCATTTCATTCTACATTGAAATGGCACACTTGGTTTCTTGGGCCATCACGCATTGAAATGCGCGATTGATGGTTCAAGAATCGAGGACCATCCTCCTTTGAGCCAAGGCTAAGCAAGTTGGGAAGCACTACGAGCTGGTGCATAGACCTATTCAAGGAACCCTGAACGGCCGCTTTGTCCGAGAGGGGGAAGATTTCCCGTTTTGCGACTTTCTGGAGCCATGGCTAAAATTTGAGAAGCGGCGTTTGCCCGGTTTCGAGATCTTTTTCGACCTACAGTTGCAAGGGGATGAAGTTACAGAAGAGCAGACTGACTAACCAGCTGAGGCTAAACAGTGCAAAGAGGATGAGTCCGATGTCACAGAACTCGAGATAGGAGCAGCGCTGGCTGGTCTCCTCTCAGATCCTCAGATCACACCAGAGTGCTTGGGGGATGACTTCTCTGTTTCCATGATTGGAGATCAAACGGCTATGGGCCCTTATTCCGGCATTATGGATGCATCTATCACACCCTCTCTCGTTTGGCAATACGAGGAAGGCTTTTTGTCCAGCAGTTCTAGGTCAGGTAGTGAACCAGAATCTGATTCAACAGAGTTTGTGGAGTCAGAATCAGATTCTAGTTCTTCTGAGTCAAAGTCCAGTATTACTGGGGTTGATAACCCGGATGCCGTTGTTTTGTCCAGGTCGTCTTTCTCATTTTCTTTTGAGTCAGTTGTAACTAAAGAATCAAACAAACTGGAAGTTGTGAATGAGAATGGTACCGCTGCTGTTTCTGAGTACTTTTCTGTGCCGCTCGTTTATTGCATTAATCAGGACTTTCAAAACTTTGATAAAAACGACGAGGAAGAAATTCCTCCGATTTTGAAACATTTGATTGATTGGGAGGAAGAGAGGTTTGTAAAACCTTTGGTTGATGAAATCACTTCAATTAATGTTGGTACTAAGAAGGATCCGCGTCTAGTTTAGATCAGGTCCACGTTGTCTTTGGAGGAACGCGAGTGCTTAGTCGCTTTATTAAAAGATTTCAAAGATGTTTTCGCGTGGTCCTACAAAGACATGCCTGGAATCGATCTTGAGGTTGTACAGCACCGGATCCCTCTTGACCCTGAGGCCCGACCCGTGAAGCAAAAGCTTCAGAGAATACGCCCGGATTGGGCTCTGAAAATCAAGGAAGATGTCACCAAGTAGATAGATGCAGGGTTCCTGTTAGTATTTAAGTATCCTACTTGGTTGGCCAACATTGTTCTGGTACTGAAGAAAGATGGAAGAATTCGGGTGTGTGTGGATTTCAGAGATCTGAACAAAGCTAGTCCGAAGGACGACTTTCCTTTACCGCACATCGACAAATTGGTGGACTTCACCGCTAGGCATGCGCTGCTCTCCTTTATGGATGGGTTTTCCGGGTACAACCAGATCTTGATGGCACCCGAGAATAGAGAGAAAAATGCCTTCACCACCTCGTAGAGAACCTACTGCTATAGGGTGACATTTGGTTTGAAGAATGCTGGGGCTACTTATCAACAGGCTACAACTACGATCTTGCACAATATGATCCACAAAGAGGTCGAGGTGTATGTGGATGACATGATTGTCAAGTCCAAGGAAAGAGAAGGCCACTACACCGCCTTGAAGAAATTTTTCCAACGGATTAGAGAGTATCGGTTGCGACTAAATCCTCAGAAATGTACTTTTGGTGTTATAGCAGGGAAAATGCTGGGGTTCTTGATTACACAAAGAGGAATCGAAGTCAATCCTTCCAAAATGAAGGCCATCTTAGAAATGCCACCACCAAGGACTAAAAAGGAGGTGCGCAGCTTTCTGGGTAAAGTGCAATTCATAAGACGGTTTATTGCAAAATTAACCTTAACTTGTGAACCACTATTTGGTCTCCTGAAAAAAGAAAAGAAATTCCAATGGGATGATCGATACCCAGTTGCTTTCAAGCAGATCAAGTAGTATCTACAGAACTCACTCGTGTTGTCACCGCCAGAGCTGGGAAAATTGTTGATTTTGTATCTGTCAGTAACCGACATGACAATGAGCTGCATGCTTGTGCAGGAATATGAGGATAAAGTAGAGAAGGCCATCTACTACCTGAGCAAGAAGATGCTGGAATACGAGACTCGTTACACTCTGCTGGAGAAGGCTTGCTTAGCCTTGGTATGGGCTACCAGAAGTTGAGGCACTACCTATTAGCTCACTCAGTAATTCTGGTTTCGAGATTGGATCCTATCAAATATCTCTTCGAGAAACCAGCACTTACGAATAGGCTAGCCCGTTAGTTGCTTATTCTCTCCGAATTTGATTTGAAGTACATGACTCGCAAGTCTGTGAAAGGGAGAGCGGTAGCGGAGTTCCTAGCCGATCACCCAGCAGAGGGAGACGAAGCAGTGGAGTATCTGTTCCCGGATGAGGCCATTCTACAACTCGAAGAAGAGATTTAGACTAGGTACTCTGACGGAGCGTCTAATCAGTATAGGTATGGGATAGGGGTGTTGCTGATACCACCCGATAATTCACACATACCTTTGGCTTTCAAACTCCGATTCAAGGTATCAAACAATGAGGCAGAACACGAGGCATGTATCGTTGGCTTGGAAGCCACCCTAGAACGAGGGGCAAAACGGTTGGATGTCACTGGGGACTTGAACTTGGTTGTGTCTCAAGCGAAAGGAGACTGGAAGGTTAAGGAAGAAAGGATGTAAATCTATCACCAAACCCTGGACGTTCTGATTCCCAGGTTTGAGAAGCTAACCTTTACGCATCTGTTAAGAGAGAGCAACAGGGTCGCTAACGCTTTATCAACTCTATCTTCCATGATAGACATCCCTTTGGAAGTCCGGATGCGTCCAATCATCATTGAACAGAGGTATGTGCTGGCCTACGACTTGATTGCCGCGATAGATGAGGTACAATGGTATCAAGATATCTGGAACTTCTTGGAAAAGGAGGCTTATCCACCAGGGGCAAATGCTAAAGATAAAAGGGCAATACGGCGAATGGCTGCTCAGTTTATCATCTGAGGGGGTAAATTGTACAAACGGGGCCATCTGGGAATGCATAAACTGTGTGTTGATGCTGAAGAGTCAAAGTGCTTAATGGGGACCATCCACGAAGGAGAGTGCAGATCGCATATGAGAGGGGTGATGCTAGCTCAGAAGATTCTCAAACAGGGTTACTACTGGTCAACTGTGGAGGAGGATTGTATTGGTTTTGTTCAGCGATGCCACAAGTGTCAGATCTATGCAAATCGCATGAATATCTGGCCGTCGAAGCTATACAACATGACTTCAGTCTGGGGAATTGATGTTATTGGGGCAGTTACTCTGAAGGGGTCAAACGGGCATAAGTACATCCTAGTGGTGATAGACTACTTTACAAAGTGGGTCGAGGCCCAATCCTACGCAGTGCTAAAAGCATCACACATAGCTAAGTTCATCAGGAATAATATCATCTATCGCTATGGGGTCCCGAATGAGATTATTTCAGATAATGGTTCCCACTTCAAGAAGGAAGTGATCGACTTGTTGGAAAAATACAACGTGACTTTTTATAAGTCATCCACATATCGACCACAAACCAACGGAGCTGTTGAGGCCGCCAACAAGAACATCAAGCACATTCTACAGAAGATGGTGGAAACCTATAGGGATTGGCCAGATAAGCTGCCATTTGCTCTTTGGGGCTACAGAACATCAATTCGAACTTCTACTGAGGCAACCCCGTATTCTCTGGTTTATGGGATGAAGGTTGTTCTGCTGATTGAAGTTGAGGTGCCGTCGCTGCGGGTTATGGCTGAGTGCCAGATAGCGGAAGCGGATTGGAAGCAGACCAAGTTCAAGGAACTTATGCTGTTCGACGAGAGGAGGCTGAAAGTACTATACCATGTCCAAGGTTATCAACGCAGGATTGCTAGGGCTTTCAACAAGAAAGTTAAGTCCAGGAATCTGAAAGAAGGGGATTTGGTACTCAAAGACAACCGAGCTCCTATCCACAACTGTAGGGGAAGTTCAGACCTAATTGGACTGGTCCTTACGTCACCAAATCTATCTGGTCGGGTGGAGCTGTCATTCTTATGGACCTAGATGGCCTTGAATTCTCCCAACCAGTCAACATGGACAAGTTGAAGAAATACTACCCCTGAGTGGCTCGCTAGGCGAAAACCCCAAAGGGCGACCTAGGCAAAAGTTAGAGCACAAAAAATTTGAAATAAGAAAAACTGAGCTCGTAAGGTTGAAAACCCAAAAAAGGCGGCCTTGGCAAAAGTTAGAGCGTAAAAGGAGAGTGTTAACACCCAAGTAAACCCAAACCGAACTATATAAGGCTTGATTCCCATCTTCAGGTTACGTAGGCAACTTCATTCTGAAGTCTAGCCATAAACACTTTCAAATCAACTGTGTCCATGTGATTGTTCTGGTCATCTTTGTCTTTTCTGCATCTAAGAGTTTGGTTGTGATCTTTGCTATCGGATGGTTACTATGCAGTGCAGTGCTATTCAGACAAGGGGCAACTTTTCAGTTATTGGATTTGGGGTTGTACATCTCAAAGATAGATTCCAGGTGTGTCAAGTTGTGATCCCTATCGAAAATGGTTTTGAAAAGTTTTAATAAAAGTTGATTTTGTTCAAATTAATCTTTTTATAGCTTAGACTATTTTTGGACCAAAAAGAAAATTTTTAGTACCCACAACCTTCAATTTCATTGATTTCAATACAGAGTTCTCAACCTCTTGATACAAATTGAAGTTGCTTTTTATTACATTCAAAAGGAAAACTTGAAAGTACAGATTAAAGCAATAAACTTGGGGCATAGTTGAGTCAGGTGTTCCTGCGCCCCCTCCCAGAGCTTGTGGAAGCTTCAGATGCCAAAGTAGGCCCAGTTTGTGCCTCATCTTCAAGCCAAGCTATGCATTCGCCAGAAAGGATGCAACTGAAATTGGGAGCGGGGGCCAAAAATTCTCTTGTCCTCCATGCAGTGGAATACCGAGCTAGTTGTGAGCCTCGGATCGAAAATGAAGTTGGGGACTTTATTTCCTCTTCTGGGCAAGTCTGGTCCTATCCAAACTGACGCTGGAACCGGAATGGAAAGTAGAAGACACAGTGTGTCAAGCCAATCAGCTGAATGCCAGGCTGGCGAGAGATACTGTAGCTCATCTCAGGAAAATCAAACCAAGGGCAACGCCAAGCGATGTCAACAGTAGGCCTGTTGTACATCCAGTGGCGCCACCATTCCTCGTTCGGGAAATCAACTAGCCGTGGGCCAAAGAAATAGCGTCACACTGAATACGCAGGGCAAGCGTCCACTACTTTCAACTTATCCATCAGACATACCTGGGGAGGGATGAAAAATAAGAGAGATTTAAGAATAGAGAGGTGTACGTGGAAAGAAAAGTGAGAAAAGGGTTTTGAGAGAAAAACAGAGCCTAAGGGCCGAGTGATGTGAGAAACACATGTGAGAAGGGTGGGAAACATTACCTACAAGAGTAGTGGACTCCCTGCAAACTTGGTTGTCTCTCGGCGATGGAAAGCATCCAAACGCCTCAAAGTTTCGGCTAGTGCCAAGCCAATACAACCTTTGCCCTCCTTCAAGCCTTGAGCAACTTCAATCAAGCGAATGCTAGACCCTCCAATGCCAGGGGCAAGCAGAAAATGGGCCAGCATACACAAGCAGAGGGCATGTTGCCGAAAACCTTGCCAAAGACGGTCACTGCGATTGCCGGCATCAGAAAACCGATGAATCAAACTGGGTATGTCCAACTCCCCGCTGTGAACCAAAGCACGGGCTTCATGTAAAGTAAGCCCACACATCCTTCCTAAAGCCTGGATGTGGCCAAAATGAGACTGGGGCAAGATCTCCTCATCACACCAAGATTCCATAAAAGCTTGGAATTCTTCAATTGTAGGGCATATCTCTTGTCCGCCAAAACTGAAAACATGTGTAACCGTATTCCAACATCTAGCCACGGCATGGAGGAATGGAAAACACAGTGAAGTACAACTTAGCGGGAATAATGCGTTTATCCCAAAACCCTGGAAGTTCAGCTTTTCCGAGCCATCTAAAGTTGCAATCCAAATCGAGAGTTTTTCGGAAAAGAATGGCTCCATTTGTGACAAAAATAGACCTAAATTGCAGAAACCATGAAGCTGGAGCTATTATAGAAGATAAGGTGTTGAGTGGAAGACAGGTGGCAGCAATCTGGAGGTTTCCTGCACTGGTGGCCGACCAGCCATTTTTGTAGCCGACTGGCCAGTACTAGTGGCTGACAACCACTTTAGATGGCCGGCAGCATCTTTAGATGGCCAGTGGCCTCTTATTTGGCTCGCTGGTCTGTCCATGTGTTTGAAAATGCCAAGAACCTGTGTTTGGTTCCACTCTTGGTGCATTTCTTCTGTCTCTCTTTAAGAATTTTGTCAAATTGCTTATCGAGTTGTTGTTTTGTTTATCGAGTTGTATTTATTTTGATTGTCGAGTTATTGTTTTGTTCATTGAGATGTTGTACTCTTTTTGTTATGTTTTGGTCGGTTCAGTACCTGATTAAGCCATTGCCAATACAATATTCAATTTTCATCCAATCTCGTTTTTGTGTAAAATGGTGCGATGCGATGAATGCTCAGAATATGAAATGCAACACTTTTTGAACCAAAAGCTGAATTTTCATTCCAATCATGGTTTCTTTTTACAAAGAGTACAAGTTTTAAGAAAATAAAACAGTCTAAGGCTAGACAATGTGCTAACACTACTAGTAAAAAAGAAATAAAGCAAAAGCATCCGAATCAGTGCTACCCATCTCAGGATCGAGAGGCCCTCTTCGTCCTCTTCCTGGACATGGACTCGGAACTATCGCCATTGGTGCTGCTATCTGAATCTGAACCGGAGCCCTTCTTGGAGCCCTCCTCAGCATCGCCACCGCCCTTAGAATCTAAACCGGTACCGTCGCCTCCACCCTCAGATGACTCTGACTGCGGGCTTGCTGGCTCCTCATCCTCATCTGTCTCATCATCATCCGATACAGGCTCTAGTGGACCGCTCTCGACATGAGTACGCCTGGCTTTGCCTCAGCTATGCGCCAGAGTCCCTCGTCTCTCTCTCCCTACTGTCAGGGAAGGCACTAAAGGTCCTGCTGCAGCTGCAGCTCCAGCTGGGGCGCCCGATGGAGGTGGCATCTAAAAAGGGACCTGAAAAAAACAATTTGTCAAATGCATCAGTTATGGTATGCAAAGATGGGTATAATGTTGAATGTAGTGTATGGGAGCAATGTATCACTGCAGTGTTGATAATGTAATGTGTTCAGATCTGTATGGGGCAGATTGCAGTTGAAATGCTAATGCGTCAGCAGAAAATTTCATGATATGAAGTGCAAACTGAAGGAAACTTACTAGAATCCTGTACAGACTGAGTAGGTTCAGGCTTGTCTGAACCATCCCCATCAGAGAAGCTGCCAGCTCGAGAGCCTGTCCAATGTACTTTATGGAAGCCTGCAAATGTTTTGAGATGATCCATGGTCTGTAAAGCATAACTGAAATGAATTGAATATGAAAAATATAAAGTGTGGTACTTACCGGGATCGGGCCTCGAACTCCGACAAGCTTGTGACCAGCTGGTGCGGGCTCAATGGGAATCTGATAAGTCTCCCCTCTAGATCCGCAGTAGGTCAGTGTAGTAACAGCTCTGGCCACCCTGCTCTCTGCCTCACCTGAGGGCTTCTCCTATCATGAGCTCGGGATACCCTAGATCCTCCCGCTCTCTCCTCTACCGCTGGAGCTCTGGCTCTCTCACTTCCATAGGCCCCAGTCAGAGGCAGCATGAGGTATGTCTGGATAAAGGCAGCGTAATCACCCTCAAGCCTGAAGAACTCAACGTCCTAACCCCTTGTGAAGTCGATCATCTCCTGCGTGTTGTACCTCTCTGTGACCCTCATATATGTGGGAGGCAGCATCAGAACTACCAGCTCAGGCAAGCCGAGGCTCTGTCACAGGAATCGCTTCCCTAAGAACCATGCTCGACAAACTAGGCCCTCGAGCAAGATCCGAAATCGGGAAGGCTCCCGTGCGTTGGCAAACTAATCTCTGACCCTGGTAGGCATCACTACCCATGGCTACCAGGTGATCTGCAAATAGTGAATATACAGACTGTTAGTTGTTATTGTAATATGCAATATGAACTAAAGCTGAAATGATTGTAAGATTTGAGTTACCTCTGCCGCGGTCATGGTGTCGAAGAATCGGCGGAAGAAGGAGAATGACTCTCGAGGCCTCCGATGGCATCTCCCGTCATATCTGTGCGAGTATGGCACCATGGGTGGAATCTCTACCTCTGGCTCTGGGGCAAGCCTCGGAAAATAGGCGTTCACCCATAGCTGCAGAAAGTGGAAGTATAACAGTGAGTATATATCAAATGTGTACAGAGAATGTAAAGCAATGCAGCGTACAGTGTGTGCAGTGTGCAGAGAATGTAAAGCAGTGCAGTGTACAGTGTGTGCAGTTAATGTAAAGCAGAAAGTAGAGTGTATGCAGAAAGTGTACGGTGTGTGTGTGGTATACGGGAAATACAAAGCAGAAATATAAAGCAGAAGGGTAGGGTGTACTTTCCAGGCTCTCCAGTAGCCTCCTAGTAGATGTCTGCTTCGGCGTGAGCTGGAGCTCATGTATCCGTATAGTGTGGCCAAGCCTGCACCACCCCAATCGTAGAATCGGACGCGAGACAGGTCCACCAGTGCACTCATGAGGTAGAGCCCGACGGTGTTCGCCCGGTCGGCGAACAAAGTAGTACCAAACAAGAACATGAGAAACCCCCGGGCGTAGTACTCGGTCTCCTTGCGGATCGTCGGCATCGTCCCTCTGAAATGATCAGCGAACCAGGTATATTGCACCATCTCTGATCGGGAGATGGGTGGGCGAATCCCTAGAGGTAGATCTTAGCGGCCTCCCACTCGCCCATGTCGGTGTCGTAAGGAATCGGATGACCCCCAACTGCTATGCCGGTGAGCATAGAGAAGTCAAAGGGAGTCATCGTCATCTCCCTTGCTATAGAGAAGTGGAGGGAATCGGTGGTATCCCACCACCTCTCTACTAAGGCGCCCAGTAGAGGCCAGCTCGCAATGAGACGTGAGAGCCCCATGCAAAATGCGGCGAAGGCGGCCTCGTCGATGATGTGACGGACGGCGTCAGGAAGCTCCATATACCACTCCCTCGCAGAGGTGGTCCCGTATCCTCGAAAGGTATGTGAATCCCCCTGTAAGCATAACAAGCAGATACAAGGCAGCGTAAGAAATACAGTGCAAGGGTATGTTTGAGACAAGCAGATGCAAGGTAGTGTAAGAAATACAGTGCATAAGTGTGTTTGGAATGAACAGATAAAAGTCAGTGTGAGCTGCACAAGAAATGTGATCTACATTGCGAAAAATGAAGAGAAGATGTATAGCTCGGAGGCGCCGTGGGATAGATGTGACTCCGATTTGCATAGTAGGAGGTCCTCCGGTGCACCTCGCGCAAACCCCGTGAACTGGCGGATGCTATCGGGAGGCAGCACGTGTACCTCGGGATGGTATGTCACCGGGTCGAACGGTTGAATGTTGAGCGGAAATGGCTCGAACTTGGGATCCATCTCCATCTTCGGAGAAGCTCCGTTGTGTGGGATGTCGTCTGCCATCTCGAGGAACGATGAGAGAATGGCTGAAAATATGGGAAATGGGCGGGAATGCCAAAAGTCAACAAAAAGTCAACACCGAAGGAGGAAAAATGGAAGAAAAGGTCAAGGCTCAAGAGAGGGCACTGAAATCAAAGGTAACTCGGGGGAAACAAATCCCAAGTGATGGAAATCAAGAAGGGAGCACCCAAAGCACTTTTGAATCGGTTCAAAGTGTTGTAAACTATGAGGGTTTATCGAATCAGACGTTTGTGGGGCATTGGAAAATGTGTTTGAAGCTCAGATCGGAAGGGAAAAATGGTCTAGAGCAAAAGGGGAATGTTTTTCGGCAAGGGAGAAGTGAAGAATTAGGGTTTGGAACCCTATATTTAAAGACCCATGGTAA
>NW_021027091.1:1353899-1377659 GCF_004153795.1 Camellia sinensis | reverse complement strand
TCTCTCTCTCTCTCGGATTGGTTGCACTCAAAGACCAAACCCACGGCTCTCTCTCTCTCAGGGGACTAATACACAGATGGACATGCATGCACTGAGGTAGGCTTGCATCTGGTTTTCACCAATCTCGCTCTCTCTTCCATTCGGGCACCAATTCTTCATCACTCACCACCAGAATAGAATACAAGAAAAGAAGAGAGAAGCTAGAGAGAGAAGTGTAGAAGACAACCTCGCCACCCCTGCTCTGACTACTCCGCCACCGCTATGTAGCAGTCCTCAGCTGCCGGAGCTCACTTCCAAGCCCGGCAGAACAAAACGGCGGACTCTCTCTCCCTCTCCTTGACTCTCTCTGTAGAAACAACCCGTCTCTCTCAATTCGGGTGGGCCGACACACTGTCCCGCAAGTATTTGTTAATGGTAAACATTTGGGAGGTTCTGATGATCTCAAAACTGCTGTCTAGAATGATGCGAAGTTCAAATTCTATTATATGAAGTGGTTACCGCCGGTCTTGGAGGAAGTCAGCATGCGTTAAGTTCTTTCTTCCGGGGTTGGGTGTGGGTGTTTCACCGGAGTTGATGACCGGTTTCCAGGGTGGTCATGAGCTCATGGATTGCGAGACAGATCATGGATGATGGTGTGCATGTCACACGTTCAATTTGGCAAATGTATTGGATGCTGTTGCGTGCCAAATGCTTCTGAGGACTGCTGCTGCTATGCGTGAAGGGTTGATGTCATACGCATGCACAGGCCATTGTAACATTGTGAGACGCGCATGGGCCGGCCAACCTTTTGAGTGGGCAACATATATGCCAACGGTTTACACCAAGGATCCTCTAGAGTGAAATTTCTCTAAAGTTTCTTAGAGTGCTCCATTGTGTGGTTGAGATTTAATGGCAAGTCACATCAATTTTTCTGATGTGACTTACCAGTAAATCTCAACCATACAATGTAGCACTCTAAGAAACTTTAGAGAAATTTCACTCTAGAGGATCCTTGGTGTAAACCGTTGGCATATATGTTGCCCACTCAAAAGGTTGGCCGGCCCATGCGCGTCTCACAATGTTACAATGGCCTGTGCATGCGTATGACATCAACCCTTCACGCATAGCAGCAGCAGTCCTCAGAAGCATTTGGCACGCAACAGCATCCAATACATTTGCCAAATTGAACGTGTGACATGCACACCATCATCCATGATCTGTCTCGCAATCCATGAGCTCATGACCACCCTGGAAACCGGTCATCAACTCCGGTGAAACACCCACACCCAACCCCGGAAGAAAGAACTTAACGCATGCTGACTTCCTCCAAGACCGGCGGTAACCACTTCATATAATAGAATTTGAACTTCGCATCATTCTAGACAGCAGTTTTGAGATCATCAGAACCTCCCAAATGTTTACCATTAACAAATACTTGCGGGACAGTGTGTCGGCCCACCCGAATTGAGAGAGACGGGTTGTTTCTACAGAGAGAGTCAAGGAGAGGGAGAGAGAGTCCGCCGTTTTGTTCTGCCGGGCTTGGAAGTGAGCTCCGGCAGCTGAGGACTGCTACATAGCGGTGGCGGAGTAGTCAGAGCAGGGGTGGCGAGGTTGTCTTCTACACTTCTCTCTCTAGCTTCTCTCTTCTTTTCTTGTATTCTATTCTGGTGGTGAGTGATGAAGAATTGGTGCCCGAATGGAAGAGAGAGCGAGATTGGTGAAAACCAGATGCAAGCCTACCTCAGTGCATGCATGTCCATCTGTGTATTAGTCCCCTGAGAGAGAGAGAGCCGTGGGTTTGGTCTTTGAGTGCAACCAATCCGAGAGAGAGAGAGACCACTTGCTATTGTTCTTTTGTTCTTTCAACTAAAGAGATAGCCCATGTGTGTTGATTATTACCCTCCAGAGTGAGAGAGAGCTTATGTGTTCATGCATGTGTATCTGTGGGATCTATCCGAGAGAGAGAGACACAGAGGTAGAGAGAGTGCAGGTTGGTCGAGCCGCTGCCGTCTGTGGCGACGACGGAGACGGTAGGTTGATCAAAGGCAACGGTGGCAGATCTGTGGGTCAAGAGAGCAAATCTAGAGAGTCCTTTTTTGTTTTGGTTTTGCCCAGCTTTAACCGAAGAGAGAGAGAGTGAGAGATATATTTGTGTGTGTGTGTGGTGTGTGTGTGTATGCTGTCAGTGTATGTGTGTGTGGTGATTTGTTAAAGCTATTGTCGTGTGTGTGTGTGCCGTGTGTGTGTGTATTAGTGTGTGAGAGAGCCCATCCCCGGGAGCCCCAAGAGAGAGAGTCTGTTATCTCTCTTCTTCCCCTAGACCACAGAGATATATTTTTTGAAACTCTTTTTCTTCCACCCAACCACTCTCTCTTTCTCTCTCTCTCTCAAATAATCAAATTCTCCACCTACCTTTGAACCCCACTCCAACCGAATTCAACACCCAGATCCATTAGCTTTTGAACCACTTCGTGAAATTCTATCTCACCCTCTTACCTGCTCTCTTCTCTTTTCAATATCCTTCACCTTTCCCTGACCATGCATGCTCCCTCTCTCAAGATAATTTTCAACCACTCTAAACATCATCATCCTCTCAACCCTCAATTCCACCGTCCATCGAAAGCTATAATAATATTCTCTCTATCTTTTCTTTCTCTTCTCCCTAAAAATACCCTTGACCACACTCTAACTTTTCTTTTTTTATGATTTTATTTTTTTATTTTTTTTATTATGTTCTATTTATCAACATAGTTAAAATGTGTCAATTTATATAACACCACCTAAAAATATGTACACACACATAAAATTATAAAATACTACAAATTAATAATTTGGCCAAAATGGGTGAGGTTTAGGATTAAAGTTTCAATCTAATTTTTCAGCTGAGAAATTCATAAAAAGGCATATTCTATTTTTCATCAAGGGGTGTTCAAAAGAAGGTGCCCAAGTATTAGGGCCGGTCATAATGGGGTGTCTACACCCTTCATGACAAGAGATAAGATCAGGAGACAACTGTTGGCCATGAGAAGAGAATAAATGAGTGGACTCAAAAAATGTGACATCAACAATGACTAAGTAAAGACGGGACTCAGGATGGTAACAACGATACCATTTCTGTGTACGGGCATACCCTAAGAAAACACAATTACAAGCACAGGGAGACAAGTTATCCTGACCAGGATCAAGGACATGAGCAAAGGCTACACAACCAAAGACACGTGGAG
Source organism: Camellia sinensis (assembly GCF_004153795.1). Classification (NCBI taxonomy): domain Eukaryota; kingdom Viridiplantae; phylum Streptophyta; class Magnoliopsida; order Ericales; family Theaceae; genus Camellia; species Camellia sinensis. The sequence goes on along the minus strand of NW_021027091.1, from coordinate 1,374,456 downwards.
GGAGAGGGAACGGGGAATGGATACGATATAACAGGGGAAATGGTGACTGATTATGCAACACAATTGAAGGCATACGATTAATGAGAGAGTAGGCGGTGAGCATAGCATCACCCCAGAAGTGTTTAGGCACCTGCATGTTAAATAACAAGCTACAAGCAACATCTAACACATGTTAGTGTTTTCGCTTAACAACCCCATTTTGCTGAGAAGTGTGAGTACATGTAGTCTAATAAATAATACCACAATCAACACAAAAAGAATCAACTATAGGCTGTGTATACTCTAAAGCATTATCAAATCGAATCACTTTAACACATTTACAAACTGATTATGAATTTCATTATAAAACTTAGACAATATATGAGGTAACTCAGAATGCTGACGTAATAAAAACAACCAAGTCATTCGAGAGAAATCATCCATAAAAATAACGAAAAAAAAAATCATAAAGTGTAGAAATACGAGAATGACCCATATATCCGTGTAGACTACATCAAAAGACTCTAACTCACGACTAATGCTACAACTAAAAAAGGAACTACGGTGATGCTTTCCAAGCTAACAAGCTTCACACTCTAGTGTAGACACATAACTCAAACCAAGAACAAGAAGTTTAAGCTTGGCTAAAGACGGATGTCCCAAACAAAAATGCCACTGCAGGAGAGAGATACCAGCACTCAAAATAGATGAAGTAGGAATACGGGAGTGGGTAGTATCCAGATAATATAAGCCTGCTGCTCATGCCCCAAACCAATCATCCTCTTGGTCTAGAGGTCTTGTAAAACACAAGAAGTGGGAGAAAATGTTATGGAATTGTGGAGAGCTTTGGTTAATTGACTAACTGACTGTAAATTAAAGGGAAATTTAGGAACATCGAGACTAGAGGGTAAAAATAAAGTGGTGGTAGGGTGAAGTGTACCCATACCACTAATTGCCATCAACAAGAACAATATTATGGGCAACAGGATGTAAATCGTGGAAAAGTGATGAATTACCAAAGATGTGTGAACTGGCACCAGAATCTAGGAGCCAAGGTTAGCTAGACTGAGACATACATGCAATATTACCTGAACCAGCCAAAGTAGCGGTGGATGATGGAGGAAGAGCAGAACCAAGGAGTGAAGTAAACTCTGTAATCTGAGTAGGTAACCACTAACTCTCTGTTTGAAACTACCATCGAACAACCAAAATCACAATCAAAATGCAATGGATAGAACATGGCAACACTTCTACCAGCAATAAACAAGGTAGCAGAACAGTAATAGAAGAGAGGCAGCAGAATAGGAACAGAAGAGAGACAACAGAATAGAAGAAGAAAAAAAAAAGAGACAAACCTTTGGAAGATTAAAAACCACTTCTGGTGCACCAAAACACAAAACAAACTCAAAGAAAGCCTCAGAAGATGCAGTTAGCTCCCATAGGGTAGAGCCCAACAAGCAAAACCACCAAACAATGGAGGAAATCGCAGAAATGGGCCAAAGGAGCATCGTGCGCCAAGTTTTCATCTGGGCCCAAATGATTTATATGATAAGGGCCAGAGGTTTTTTAATCAGGAGCCCAGTTCGTCTTCTCCAAGAGACGGGCCAGTCTATAAGCAACAAAAGGATTTTATTGTTGGGCCTCAAAGAGTGGATCAGGCCCATTCAGATGATTTAGGCCTAGTGGGTCTTATGAATGGGTCTCATAGTTTGGAAGAGAGAATCCGAGAGGCAGATAAACCCTAATTACTTGAAGAAGAAAGGCGACCCAGAGAAGAGCAAGAGGTTCAGCGTTGGCTATTGGATGGGGTACGAGAGGATGTAGATGTTGTCTGCGAGCCGTATTCTCAAAGGAATAATCAGTTTCGACTAACGACAGATGAGATTCAGCTAGGATTAGCCGACTTAGTGAAAAGATCTGTCGAGGACTTGCTGTGAACAGAAAGGAATATGGAGGAGTGGGTTGATGATGGGATAAAGGTGGTGAATGATACTGATTTGCTGAGTCGCCAGGTAGAAGAAGGAAATTTTGAACCTAACGAAGTCTTGCAAGCTCTGAAAATTTATGGATCTGAGGTCAGCTCTAATCCTGATTCTGGTTCAGGAGGTGATGGAGGTGATCAAGAAGAGTATGATTTTCAGCGGTTTAATCTCTTTAAGGAACAGGGCATGATTGAGGAGGAGGAATCCAAGGGTGTCTCTGAAATAATGGGTCATGTCAGTGATACTATAATTCAAGATTCCACAGTTCCAGCATCTGAGAGGGGTATCATGGTTAGTCAAGTCTTTTCTTCTCCAGGGGATGGGGTAGGGGGATCTCACTGTCTAGGTCTTGATTCTTCTGTCAGGGGAATGGATGAACAAGAAGTAATGCCAGATGTCTTCAAAGCCATGAGGGATGCCTCTACTATCAATCATGTGTCTTATAAAGCTAATATTACTATTGGCCAAGTGAATGATGCTCAAGAGGGAGTTTCGGTTAATCATATGCCTAGGAGGAGTGGTGTTTTTAGTGGGGTGAGGGATAGTGAGGCTGAAACTGAGCGGTGGTTGATAGAGTTACGCAAGTATGCATCTTGTCTGATGAAGGAAAATGAAGTTCCTCATTTCAAGCATTTGGTTCAAGTTATGGGACTTTCACTAGTAAGGTTAAACGGGAGGGATGGCGGTAGTGGACAAAAAAACAGTGCCACTAGAGGGGACTGTGTTAGCAAGGGGGGGCTTCGGTTAGAAGGGGGAAAAAGGAGTTGAGGAATTTGGTGAGCTCTATTAATTATGATAGAAGGTCGGAGGAGGTTTGGAGTGGCAATGTTTCTCAATGAAGATTGCTAGTTGGAATGTGAGGGGTTTGGGCTCTCAGAAGAAAAGGGGGGTCATTAGAGATTTTGTGAGAAAACATCAACCTAATATTGTCATTTTCCAAGAAACTAAAGTGGAAGCTTATGATAGGAGTTTTATTAAAAGTGTTTGGGGAGTAAGGCATAAAAGGTGGGCTTTTGTACCATCGGTGGGAAAGTCTGGAGGTATTCTATGTATTTGGGATGAAAGGATGGTTTTTGAGTGTAAATCCTTAGTTGGAGTGTTTTCATTATCAATTAGGTTCAGGAATCTAGATAATAGTGGGTGGTGGCTATCGGGGGTTTATGGCCCGAACTATCCTTCTTAGAGACAAGCTTTGTGGAAGGAGTTAAGAGGGTTATATGGGTTACGCTACCCCAACTGGTGTTTAGGGGGGGACTTCAATGTGGTTAGGAAGGTTTCAAAGAAGCTTCACAGGAGTAGAATCAATAGGAGTATGAAAGATTTTGATGGGTTTATTAGAGGATGTGAGTTGGTGGATCCTCCTTTTTTTAATGCAAGATTCATATGGTCTAATCTTAGGGAAAGTTGAGTATGTTGTAGGTTGAATAGATTCTTATTCTCTTTGGGTTGAGAGGGGGTTTTCCCAACGTGAGATAGGAGGCGCTTCCAAGATTGGTGTCTGATCATTGTCCAATTATGATGGAGAGTTGCCCTTTTAAGTGGGGCCCAACCCCATTTAAGTTTGAAAATGTGTGGTTGGAACATCATTTGTTAAGGAGAATTTTGCGGGATGGTGGAATAGTGCTAGATGTCATGGGTGGAAGGGTTTTAGATTCATGAGAAAGCTAAAGGTCATTAAAGAGCACTTGAAGATTTGGAATAGAGAGGTGTTTGGGAATTTGAAATCATCAAAACTTCAAGTTATGAGTAGAATTGCGGAGATAGATTCTTTGGAAATGCAGGGAAATGAGGATCAAGAATTGAGGAGTGAAAGGAGGGATTTAGGTGTGAAGTTAGAAGAGTTAACTCTTAGAGAGCAGATTTTTGGGGCACAAAAAGCAAATGTGAGGTGGCTGAAGGAGGGGGATGTTAGTTCAAATTTCTTTCATAGGATTGCGGATGGAAAAAGGAAGAAAAAGTTTATTGAGAGGTTGGAAGTAAGGCCAGGGGTGGTGGTGGACTCAGAGGAGCAAATAGTCCAAGGGATTTTTAAGTTTTATTCAAATTTATTTTCGAATGATGGGTTAGTCAGGCCAGGGATAGAGGGGCTTGAGTGGAAGCCTATCGATCAGGAAAGTGCGACTTGGTTAGAAAGACCTTTTGAGAAGTTGGAAATTAGGGAGGCAGTTTTTGAGTGTGAGAGGGACAAGGCTCCAAGATCGGATGGGTTCTCCATGGCTGTTTTCCAAGATTATTGGGAGGTGGTGAAGAGGGATTTGGTGAGAGTTTTTATGGAATTTTATGAGACAGTGGTGGTTAATTTATGTGCAAATGCAACATTTATCTATTTGATTCCTAAAAAGGAAGGAGCCATCAGAATTGGAGATTTTAGACCAATTAGTTTGGTGACATCACTCTACAAGATTCTGGGGAAGGTTTTGTCAAAAAGGTTGAGGGCCTATTTAGGGGATACAATTTCTCCGACTCAGGGGGCTTTTGTGAAAGGCAGACAGATTCTAGATGTGGTTCTAGTGGCTAATAAGGTGGTCGAGGAGTGTAGGAAGGCAAGAAAGAGAGGTTTTGTGTTTAAGGCAGATTTTGAGAAAGCATACTATCATGTAGATTGGAATTTTTTGAATTTTGTGACCAACCACTCTCTCTTTCTCTCTCTCTCTCAAATAATCAAATTCTCCACCTACCTTTGAACCCCACTCCAACCGAATTCAACACCCAGATCCATTAGCTTTTGAACCACTTCGTGAAATTCTATCTCACCCTCTTACCTGCTCTCTTCTCTTTTCAATATCCTTCACCTTTCCCTGACCATGCATGCTCCCTCTCTCAAGATAATTTTCAACCACTCTAAACATCATCATCCTCTCAACCCTCAATTCCACCGTCCATCGAAAGCTATAATAATATTCTCTCTATCTTTTCTTTCTCTTCTCCCTAAAAATACCCTTGACCACACTCTAACTTTTCTTTTTTTATGATTTTATTTTTTTATTTTTTTTATTATGTTCTATTTATCAACATAGTAGCAAAGATCCACGTGTCTTCAATCCAACAGGCCTCAGTCCATAAACCGTTGGCATATACGTTGCCCACTCAAAAGGTTGGTCGGCCCATGTGCTTCTCATAATGTTACAATGGCCTGTACATGCGTATGACATCAACCCTGCATCAACTGAAGCTCACGCATAGCAGTAGCAATCCTCAGAAGCTTTTGGCACGTAACAGCATCCAATACATTTGCCAAATTAAACGTGTGACATGCACACTATCATCCACGATCTGTCTTGTAACCCATGAGCTCATGACCACCCTGGAAACCGGTCATCAACTCCGGTGAAACACCCACACCCAACCCCGGAAGAAAGAACTTAACGCATACCGACTTCCTCCAAGACCGGCGGTGACCACTTCATATAATAGAATTTGAACTTCGCATCATTCTAGACAGCAGTTTTGAGATCATCAGAACCTCCCAAATGTTTACCATTAACAAATACTTGCGGGACAGTGTGTCGGCCCACCCGAATTGAGAGAGACGGGTTGTTTCTACAGAGAGAGTCAAGGAGAGGGAGAGAGAGTCCGCCGTTTTGTTCTGCCGGGCTTGGAAGTGAGCTCCGGCAGCTGAGGACTGCTACATAGCGGTGGCGGAGTAGTCGGAGCAGGGGTGGCGAGCAAGGTTCTAAATATCGGCCGGTACGTCCCGTACCGGCCGGTTCGTACCGGAAAATGGGATGGCCGAGTCGGATACTCACCGGTATACCGGCGAGAATGAATTTCACGGCCGTAGCGTCCGAGTCCCGGTACGTAACGGCCTGAAACCGATACATTGGGCGATACGGTCCGATACAGCTTTGTCATCGCCGGTACGGATGAAATAAAATGCAGAGAGCTGCTCGTGGCTCTGATGCTGTTTTCTGGTTTTGGATTACTGGTCGTCGCTAAAGTGGGAGTGCAACTATAAGGTTCACGACGAGGTCGTGATGTTCTTCGGCGGCATCCGGCGTGTTTCAGAATCCTTTCTGGGTCGTGCGCCATTGAAGCTTTGAGGCTACAGCAGCAAGCAACCTTTATATTCATATTTTATATAAATGTCTAGTGATAGTTTTGGGCCAAAATATTTTACTCAAGATAGTTGGTGGGTTGTTTTGGGCAATCTTGGCCCATATGTTTTTTAACCAACTCGTGGGTCTAGTTGGTAATACCACTGGGTTGGTGTACTGGGTGTACTGTCTAGTTGGTATACTGTTGTGGGCCAAATTTGCAAAAATGATAAAATTGAGTTTTGGGCCAAATTTGCAACTTTGGTATACTGTCTAGTTGGTATACTATTGTGGATTTATTTTAAATCGTAGATAATTGTAAGTTATAATTGAGACTAAAATAAATATATATCATTTAGTTAAAAATGAGTTAAAAGTGCCCTTATATATCAAAATTTTGATTAAAATGTGACAAATTAAGACTTAAAGAGTAAAAAAAATGCATAAAATTGAGTTTTGGAGGGATTGTTAATGATTTTTAAAATTTCACGGCCGCGACACCCGATTCCTGATACGTACCGGTCGATACTACCGATACCGATACTCCGCGATCGATACCGTTACGTTACCCGATACCGCGATTTAGAACTATGATTCCAGTAAGTCCAACTACACCAGTAGTCTTTTAGCCTAAGAAGCAACTGTATATTAATCTCCGACAACAAGAATATATACTCCTTTTTTCTTTTCTTTTTTTTCTTTTTTTCTTATTTGTTTTTTGATCCATGAAAACCCATAAGCTTCTACATGTGTATCCTGAAGCCTAGGCTCTTGGCAAATTAAGGTAAAAATTGCTTACTAAAGAGATCTATAACTACTGAATTCTTAGAATAAAAAATCTATATTAGAAAGCAAAAGAAATAGAAAAATGACACATATAAACTAGGAAAACAATGTGGACAAATATTTTCTCCGATTTAACTATGATTTTTCTCTGCAAACAATGACAAGATGAGGAAAATGTTATCAGAACAGTAGTTTGTGATGCTTGTAGATAGTTCAAGTGACATAGATCAATTATGTAATTTATATTGCTTTAAAATAGCATTGGCAATAACATATTGAAATTCATTTGTCCACATTGGGTTGAGCAGCATCTACCTATACCATTACGTAATAGCCACTATTTAAAAACCTTGTTCCACTCCAAGGTGACATTCAACTTAACAGTCATTACATTACACTAATGGTGAAGTCTAAACCTATTATTGTTGTCCTTACTAATTGCGTAATTAAATTCACATGTAAAGGGCAACCAAGAGAGTTCCCACCTCCTGACAATGTAGTGTAGAGAACACATGGATAAAATCACTACAAGTGCTTTTTTAACATGCATCCAATCATAAATACTAGGACGTCCATCAATAAACGACTATCCTATGAAAGGACAACCAAATTCCAGTGGTAGGCAATGCTAAAGGGCTTTGAAAGCACACAGCTTTCCAAACCCAGAAATAAGGGTAGTGGAGATATCTTAAAACCCCCATGATGACAGAGAAATCAAACCCCCTTTTGGACATCAAACCTATAATTTTATAGAAATCAAACCACTTCAATCAACACAAAATTAAACTAAAAAAAAATCATATAAAACCCTAGCAAGTGTGAGAAATGGGGAAATATAGGGAGAGAGAGAGAGAGAGAGAGAGACACCGAGAGAGAAACCCGTGATTTGCGGTCTAGATCAACAGAGAGAGACCGAGATCTATAGAGAGGGAGAAAGACTGAGAGAGAGAGAGAGAAACTTGTGATTTGCGGCAGTAACAATGGTGAGTGACAGTGACCAGCGATGGTGGGGTGGTGAGCGGGAGTGAGGTTTGGTGGTGACTGTTGTGTGTATGTGTGTGTGTGTGTGTGAGAGAGAGAGAGAGAGAGATCTTGTGTTTGTTTGAAATAGAGGAGGGGCACGGGCGCCAAATTCATTCGTTTCCCTCTAAAAATTTTTTTCCTACCTTTATTTAGCGACTAAATTAATATTTGGTGGGAGATAGACAGTGGCTGATGATGGAATAGCTAGGTTGGTGGGATTTTCGAGGCATAGTCTGTCAACGTTGGGAACACGTGTGATTTTTTGTGTTTATTTACACTTTTTTATGTTCACTTACACGATTTTATGAAATAACTCACGTAATCTTTCAAAACTTATGTATTTTGTGGAAACTTAATTTTTCTTGGCATGTAATCATTTTTATGTTAACTTACGCGTTTTTGTGAATTAACTTGCGTGATTTGTAAAAACTTACCCATTTTGTGAAAACTTATTTTGGAAACATACTTATTCATTTTTTATGTTAACTTACGGGTTGTTGTGAAACACTTACGTGATTTGTGAAAACTTATTTTTGAAAACACACTTACCTATTTTTTGTGTTAACTTACGGGTTGTTGTGAAACACTTACGTGATTTGTGAAAACTTATTTTTGGAAACACACTTATCTATTTTTTGTGTTAACTTACGGGTTATTGTGATATAACTTACGTGATTTGTGAAAACTTACCCATTTTGTGAAAACTCATTTTTGGAAGCACACTTACCCATTTTTTTGTGTTTACTTACGGGTTGTTGTAAAAACTTACGCATTTTATGAAAACTTAATTTTTTGGAAACAAACTTACCAATTTTTGTGTCACTTACGCGCTTTTGTGAAATAAGTTACGTGATTTGTGAAAACTTACCAATTTTGTGAAAACTTATTTTTGGAAACACACTTAACCATTTTTTGTGTTAACTTACGGGTTGTTGTGAAAACTTATCCATTTTGTGAAAACTTACTTCGTGGAAACACACTTACATACTTAAAATAATAATTCTATACAAAACTGAGGATTATACAAAAACCATGCCTTCCGTACACAAAAAAAAGAAATATCCACAATACCATGCCAAATGTAATATCGTTTATACCGAAAGTAATTTGTACCACGCCAATAGTTATCTGTACAAACAATAGTGAAAAATCTAAAAATCCCCGAGATATTGATCTGTGATTATGTATCAATTTTAACTACTAAATAGCAATCCCAATCAAACAATCAAAGACAAATTGACACAACGATTTTACGTGGAAGAATCACAATTCGATCGCCTCTAATTGTGATAAGAAAATCCATGGGCAAAAGCCACAAAACAATCCACTAAGAAGACAAAAAAGAATTACACAAGTGTAAACTCAATTACCTAGCGAATCCACACCCGAATTAAACCGACCCCAATGTGCCTCTTCTACCACCGTTTTCACCTTGGAATTGTCTTTTCCAACATTGAATCCACAACACCGATGTCGAATTCATGACGACAAGACACTTCGGAATCCACCAAAGCTTCAGGCCCAAATTCCACAGAATTCACCGAAGAACAACTCTCTCTCTCTCTCTCGCTCTCTTTTGAATAAAACAAAATAAACAACCCTTTGATATAATCCACTCAATTCATGATATAAACTCTCACAGATATCAAAGGAAACAAGCAAAGAAGCTCCAGATGAAAATCCTAATACCTAAGAAGAAGATTTGGAAGTCGTACCCTAGAAACTGAATTAATTGCAGATTTATAGCAAATAGAATTGCGATCTCTGCTTGAGCGCAAGAATAGATGCTCGAGTGGTCTGACTAAAACATGTGTTTCAAAACACGGATCTACGCTCGAGTACAGAAAAGCTTGCTTGAGCGTAAAATCTCAACTCCCAGTACTTTTGCAGGCGAATGAAACTTCTATGAGATTGCATATCTGCTCGAGCGCAAAATCGACCGCTCGAGCGATCAAAACAACTGCAATTTTTCTTTTTGCTTCGAGGGAACTCCCTCTCGACCCCGCTTGGGAGCTGCCTCGGACCCGCCATGGGGCGCTGTCCCTTGGACCCTCGCAAGTTGACCGAGCAACTCGATCCCCGACATAGTCAGCAAAGTGGCAAACATGATAGGATTAAGATCACAAACTCCTCTGCATAGGCACAATTCGGGTTGGATTCGCATCTAAAAACTTATAGCCTCACTGATATAAAAGATCGATTAAAATTACAACTGAAAGGAGTTTTGTCAAATGGGATTGCCAATAACAAAAACCTAACAAATAGTAATCCACAAAAAAACAAAGGACAACATAATAACGGATTATTAAAAAAAAAAAAAAACAATGCCCTCCACACACAAATAAGAAATGTCCACATTTCCAGGCCAAAAACCATCTGTAAAAATAAAATTAACCATTAGTATTGATTGAATAACATTATTATTTCAAATTATAAAAGAAAATTACACTATAACAAAAAAGGCCTTTAGTGACAGACTGATTTTGTCTCCAAACATCAAATTTTCATCACCAAAGTCATCTGTGATGAAAAAATTTTGTCACCACGTTTGTCATCTATTTGTCATCACAGAAAGTACCTGGTGCCGAAAAATTATTTTCATCGCCTATTCTTCATTTTTGAAGACGGAATTTTTCGTCTCTGAATGTTGAATTTTTCGTCCTCTATACCGTCCATTTCGTCACTATAATTAAATAATATTTTATTTGTAATTGTTTTGGCAACGAAATATTTCGTCACAAAATATTAAGATAAAGGCTTTAGTGACGAAATTTATCCTCACCAATGATATAGATTAAGGTGACAAAAAAATTCATCACTAAAGAGCACAAAACTAAATTCTTCAATGACAAAAAAAATTTTGTCACCAAATATTTCAAGTTAGTGATGAAATATATTCAGCAAATGTGATAAAATTATTTGTTGGAACTATATCATTAGTGACAAAATTATTTGTCAAGAAAAGTTGTTTGAAATCTAATATCAACAGTTTTTTATTTCATCGCTAATAATAATTAACATTTTTAAAAAATGAGGGTAATATTTTCATTTTTTAATTTTTTTTTCACTAAAAACTCCCTACACATTTTAATAACATGTTTAATAAAATATCTATTACAAATCAATATAAAAACTTGTTCATCTTCATAAATACCACAGTTGAAATATATCGCATAATATTCACAAAAATACAATATCACCTGCAGATTACAAAACATGTCTCCTAATATCCACAAAAATATAATACCAAGTACAAATTACCAAACATGTCTCCTAATATATAGAAAAATATAAACTTTACAACACAACCAAAATACATGTAAGGTAATATTAACAAAAATACAAAATGAGCAAGTTCCTGCTCTCTAGATTACCAAACACGTCCATCTCTAATCTCCAATCTACAACAAAACAAAACAAAAAAAAGAGGAAGACAATTACTATCTTATCAATAAAATATACAATTTAACATTTTTCGAAAAGTGCATTTTTCGACTTAGTTTTCAAACCAGGAGTTCCGTGCTAGTTCTATAGTTGTCCACAACTTACATTGGTCCCTCCCGAGGTGTTCAAGATGTTTCCCGGGCCTTCTCGTGGTTGTTTCATGATTTTGGCCCCCAATAGCCTATTTTCAAGCCTAAGTGTCAGAAAAAGTACATTCTTCAACTTAGTTTTCAAATTGAGAGTCCCGTGCTAGTTCCGTAAGTTTCCACAACTTACATTGGCCCCTCCCGAGGTGTTCGGGGTGTTTCCCAGGCCGTCTCGTGGCTGTTACACGATTTTGGCCTCCGATGGCCTATTTTCAAACATAAGTGTGAAAAAGTGCATTTTTGGACTTAGATTTCAAACCAGGAGCCCCGTGCTAGTTCCATAAGTTTTCACAGCTTACATTTGTCCCTTCCGAGATGTTCGAGGTGTTCCCTAGGCCATCTCGTGGCGGTTGCACGATTTTGGCCTCCGATGACCTATTTTCAAGCTTAAGTGTGAAAAAAGTGCATTTTTGGACTTAGTTTTCAAACCGGGAGTCCCGTGCTAGTTCTGTAAGTTTCCATAACTTATTTTGGTCCCTCCCGAGGTGTTTGATGTCCCGGGCCGTCTCGTGGCTATTACACGATTTTGGCCTCCGATGGCCTACTTTCAAACTTACGTGTGAAAAAGTACATTTTGGGACTTAGCTTTCAAACCGGGAGTCCCGTGCTAATTCCATAAGTTTCCACAATTTACATTGGACCATCCCGGTTGTCCATTTACTGTTCTATTGTATTCCGGACTCAGGTCCGTGATGATGGTAGTTGTATCTATCTTGTTGTCGTCCTTTAATTCTTCATGATTGAGTTTTAGGATGTTTTAGGCAGGGTTGTTACAGGTTGGTTAGGCCTTGGTTTCAATTCCTTGTTACCCAGTTTTTAGGAGGTACGCTCGAGCGGGTCTTCTTGTGCTCGAGCGGGGATTTCACACCCCCAGTATTCGGTGTCCCTGCAAAATTTCTGCAGGTGTGATTTTTACGCTCGAGCGGGTTTCTTTGCGCTCGAGCGGGTACTTTGGTGCTCGAGCCGGTAGTACCTTTGGGTGCAAGTTCTAGGAGGGGGAAATCTACGCTCGAGCGAACTAGTTTTCGCACTCGAGCGGGTTTACTTTATTCTTGTGTCTTGGAGCTCGAGCGGGTCCTTTTGCGCTCGAGCGGGCCTAGTTTTTGTTCTTGACGCTCGAGCGTTGTGTTTTCCGCTCGAGCGGGAATGTCATATATCAGTTGGCTGTGAGGCAGTTTTAAATCACTTTTTCTCATCCTTCCTCTCTCTTACTTTTCCGAAAAAGCCATTTGAGAGCCTCTCTCTCTAAAACCTTGCCTTCTCTCTAGATATTGATCTAGCTAGGGTGTTTTCCTCACCTTTGATCTTTACAAAAAGGTTGTTGATCGTCGAGGGCTATCTTTTGATCCGAGGAAGTTGTGGTTTGAAGCAACTTCGTTTTCACTATCTTCTTCTTTGGGTCTCATCTTTTGAGGTAGGGGTTCCTACTCACTTTTATGGTCTTTGACCTAGATTTTTAGTTGTTTTGATAAAGTGTTGAATTTGGGAAATTTTGAAACTTAGGGTTTCAAAATGTGTTAAAGAGGATTTTGTGATTTTGGACTCATAATATGTATTTGGATTTCAAAATGGTGTTATTGTTGTTGGTTGTTGAAATATAGACTATTGGGTCAATATTGAGAAATGGGGTAGAAAACCCTAATTGGTTGTATAAATTAGTCGGTATGATTAATTTGAAGAAATTGTGGTTATATGGAATTGAGTTGGAAATAATGGAATTGCGTCATTATATGGTTGAATAGTGGAGTTAGATTTGTTAATCGCTCACTTTTGAAAACATTGATATTTTATCTATTGGAGCTTTTATTATCTGTTTAGAAATAATTGCTTGGGCTACCGGTGGAGGGTAGTTTTGATTGTTGTAGACAATGCATGATGATTAAGTAAACTAAAACTAATCAATTGGATATGTCATAGAGTATGACGGTTGACAGAATACATTGACGTTATGTACTGATTGATTGTGTATATGACCTTTGTATATGTATGCATTGTGTATGTGGGAGGAGATAGGGGATGTACTCCACGGTTTAGGGGAAGATAGGGGATGGACCTCTAAACCGGATGTTGTTTGGGAGGAGATAGGGGATGGACTCCACTGATACAGCTCATATGCTTGTCGGATAATGTGTTGATACAGCTCATATGCTTGTCATTGGAAGTGTTGATATAGCTAATATGCATATCTGTTGAAATGTGGATACAGCTTGTATGCTTATCTGTTGAAATGTTGATACAACTAATATGTTCATCTATTGAAAAATGGGAAATGTTTAATATGAGTCATTGTCTCATATAAAGGATTGGCCAGGTTCTGAGCCGTTGATGTGAATTGTGAAATTGATAAGAAATGGAAACTGAACATTTATCAATTGCTAATGTCTTAGTTATTGCTCATACTGTGTTTAGCATATCTCTACTGGGCGTTGGCTCACCCTTTATGGGACATTATTTTCAGGTATAGGTAGTATGCCACCTCCAAGGACATAGCTTGGATGTTGATGAGAGTTGAAGACTCTTCTTTTATTTATTTTGATGTATTACATGTAAATTCAAGCCAAGGGCTTAATATGTATTGAGTTAGTACTCTTCTTTTTGTAAACAAGTGTTAACTTGGAAAGCTGTAAGCCCTTAGGGCATTTGCTTTTGTTGTTAACATGTAATACAGTTGTAGAATTACTCTGATAAATAGAAATGGTTAGCTTATTTTACATCAATACATGTCTAATGATATGGGTTTTATCTATTATTTTGAGGGCGTTACAACTTGGTATCAAAGCGTACCAAGTTCGAATACTTTGGGTACGTGGGAAGTGATTAGGATCACAATGGGTTTGTCTCACTTGATAGAGACTTAGATGTAGTGTCATATGCCATGTGCTTAACTGATAGCATGCTTATGTGACTATGTGGGTATGGGATTTAGTTTCTAGGATGTTGATTGGATCCTTGGGTTTCTGTGAGTCTTGTTGGAAAAGCACTTGATCAATGCTGTTTCTAACTGGAACTCTAGTAACGCCTCAAGACTATCATTATCCGGAAATAAAATTCGTAAGTGCTTATGTGTTTATGTGCTTACGTGGAGTGAATTACAATTGTCCATGCATTAGGACGCGAGTGTTATAGCTTCGGCACATTTGTGAATGTGCTAATAGTCTTGGTTACCTTCATTAGGATGTCAGGACGAGGGCGTGGTAGGAGTGGCAGGCATGAAGGGAGTTGGTCAGGCCAACGTGGCCGAGCCAGCGGGTCAGCAGGCTATGGGTGCCTTGGCCTGAGAGATAGCGGGAGCTTTGGGTATTCTTAGAGCTGAGAATCAGGTTGCTGAGGCAGGGCCTTCTTTCTTGAAGAGGGAATTCTTCCGGTCTAATCCGGACCAGTTTGTTGGGGATCCAAAGGAGCCACTTAAGGCTGACGAGTGGTTGGAACAGATGGAGAAGACGTTCGAGATACTGGGCATCGAGGACGGGGCTTTGAAGGTGACCCTGGCATCCTTCCAGCTGAAGGGAGATGCGGGTCAATGGTGGAAGTACGAGAAGGGCAGTGTTGGTGGTGCATGGGAGGCGTTTGTGAACGCTTTCCAGGAGAAGTTTTTATCTGCAGCTGCTAGGGAGAAGCTGAGAGAGCAGTTTTGCCAGCTTAAACAACAGGGCTTGTCAGTGGCCGAGTTTGAGGCTACTTTTACTAGTCTGTCCAGGTTTGCACCTGAACTAGTGGCGTCTAAGGAACGCCGTTGCTTTGAGTTTGAGCGGAAGTTGAGGCGAGGCCTCAAGTTAAGGGTTGGTGGATCTTTCATTCGAGAGTACAGACGTTTGGTTGATGCTGCTGTTCATATGGAGATTATGATGCAGGAGGAAGACAAGGGGCAGAAAGGCTCCAAGAGGAGCCAAGATGGTCAGGGTGACGGCAGGAGACAGAGGGGTTCTAACCCTCAACAGTCTCAGGGTGGTTTGGCCAGATCGACCTTTCCAGTGCCGGGTACGGGCTCTAGAAGAGGTAGTCAGGGAGGCTTGACTTGTTTTGCGTGTGGCCAGCTGGGTCACAAGTCTTCGGTTTGCCAGCAGAAGGGAGGGGGTCAGCGAGCTACTTCTTCTTCAGCTAGACCTCAGGGCAGGGGCCAGCCTTTGTCTTACTATCAGTGTGGTCGGCCTGGGCACCTGAAGAGGTATTGCCCACAGTTGAGTGCTACTTCAGGAGCGTCTAGTTCTAGGCAGACGCAGAGTTATCAGCCAGCTCAGTCTGTGCAGGCCTCGAGGGCCAATCCGGGAACTTCGTCATCCCAGTCAGTGCAGTAGTCTTTTGCTCCTAAAGGTGAGCAGGTGGATCAGGGGCCTACAGGGCGCGTGTATGCTGTTACCGCGCAAGATCTAGTACCGGCTCCATCTGTTGTGAGAGGTACCTTCTTGTTTTGCAACTCGGTTGCTAATGTATTGATTGATACAGGTGCATCTCATTCTTTTGTATCTGCTGCATTTGCATCTGTTTTGGAATTGGAGTTAGCATAGTTAGCATCTCCTATATGTGTGGTATCGCCTATTGGTGGTGAGTTGATCTTGAAACAAGGTGCTAGGGGTTGTGATATAGAGGTCGCCGACCATAGGCTTCCTTTTCCGTTTGTTGTCATGCCCATGAAGGGCTTTGATGTTATTTTGGGTATGGACTGGCTATCATCATACCGAGCTGTTATTGATTACTACCGCCAAAGGGTCACGGTTTGTACCTTGAGCGGGGAGTGTTTCCATTTCTTGGGGGATCGGGTTGGTAGTGTGTTACCACCAATGTATGATCCGCGAGGGCAGAATAAGCTTAGTGGTCTACTTGCTAGCTTTATGAGTGGTGAGTGTGACGAGACCCAGATTGTTTTGCTGAGGGTGGTTTGTGAGTATTCGGATGTCTTTCCCGAGGATCTCGTTAGTTTGCCACCTCACCGAGAGATTGAGTTCTCTATTGATCTAGTGCCCGGCACGGCGCCGATTTCTATGGCACCCTATCGTTTTGCTCCAGCAGAGTTGGTTGAGTTAAAAGTTCAGCTCTAGGAATTGCTAGATAAGGGTTTTGTTCGCCCTAGTGTTTCGCCGTGGGGAGCACCGGCCCTCTTTGCTAAAAATAAAGATGGTGCCTTGAGATTGTGTATAGACTACCGGAAGTTGAATCGGGCTACGGTCAAGAATAAGTACCCTATGCCCCGTATAGATGATCTGTTTAATCAGTTGAAGGGCTCCCGTTGTTTCTCTAAGATAAACTTGAGATCGGGTTACCACCAGTTGAGGGTCAAGGAGGAGGATATTCCTAAGACGACATTCCGTATGCGGTATGGCCATTATGAGTTTCTGGTGATGCCGTTTGGGCTCACCAATGCACCGGCAGTCTTTATGGACTTGATGAACCAGATCTTCCAGGAATTTTTTGATCGATTCGTAGTCGTTTTCGTGGACGGCATTCTTATCTATTCGCCTTCTGAGGAGGAGCACGAAGAACACTTGAGAGTGGTGCTTGAGTTGCTTAGGGCCCATAGGCTGTATGCCAAGTTTGGGAAGTGTGAGTTCTGGCTAGGAGAGGTTGAATTCTTAGGCCATGTGGTATCCAGGGAAGGGGTGTCTGTTGATGCATCCAAGGTTGAGGCAGTGCAAGATTGAGCACAGCCTAAGAGTGTGTTTGAGATCCACAGTTTTCTGGGATTAGCTGGGTATTACCGTCGGTTTGTGAAAGATTTCTCTAGGCTAACTTCGCCGTTGACTAGGTTGACGCGAAAAGGGGTCAAGTTTGTGTGGAGTGAGACTTGTGAAAAGTCGTTCCAAGAGTTGAAGGTTAGATTGACCACCGCTCCGGTCTTGATTATTCCGGAGAGAGGGTTGGGTTATGCGGTTTACTGTGATGCCTCACGAGAGGATTTGGGTTGTGTGTTGATGCAAGAGGGGAAAGTGGTAGCTTATGGCTCACGTCAGTTGAAAATACACGAGAAGAAGTACCCTACACACGACCTAGAGTTAGCAGCAGCGATCTTTGCCTTGAAGATTTAGAGGCATTACCTTTATGGTGAAAGGTTCGAGGTGTTCTCGGACCACAAGAGTTTGAAGTATCTGTTTACACAGAGAGACTTGAATTTGAGGCAGAGGAGATGGATGGAGTTAATTAAGGACTACGATTTTGAGTTGCACTATCACCCGGGAAAGGCCAATGTTGTGGCCGATGCCCTTCGTAGGAAATCCTTTAGTGATGTAGCTTGTATAGCCATCCGGGAATGGGAGATGTTGGGTACACTTGGCGAGTTTGATTTGCATCTAGGCGAATCTGTTGAGGCTGCGGCCTTATTTTCTGTTGTTGCGTAACCTACACTTGTGACTCGAGTGTTAGAGGCACAGAGAGATGACCTTGAGGTAGAGTCCCTCCGAGAGAAGATCTCAAATGGGAAGGCTGAGAAGGGTTTGACGGTGTATCCCGACCTGAGTGTGAGATACCGGGACCGTTTATTTGTGTCGGAGTCTTGCCGAGAGGAAGTACTCCGAGAGTTCCATCATTCACGTCTTGCGGTGCATCCGGGAGGCACTAAGATGTATCGGGATTTGGGTCGCCAGTTTTGGTAGAGTTTGCCTAAAACAACAGTTTTCAGTCTAGCATCGGTATGGCACCGTTTGAGGCCTTGTATGGCCGACCGTGTAGGTCTCCAGTGTGTTGGGCCGAGGTGGGTGATGCACCTTTGTTGGGTCCGGAGTTGGTTAGAGAGACGACGGAGAAAGTTGAGCTTATCCGTAGGAGGCTTGTTACAGCCCAGAGTCGCCAAAAGAGTTTATGCCGACCGTAGGAGGAGGCCTTTGGCGTTTGAGGTAGGTGATCATGTCTTCTTGAAAATATCACCTAGGCGAGGTTTGATGAGGTTCAGGAAGAGTGGGAAGTTATCCCCTCGGTTTATTGGTCCCTTTGAGATCCTCGAGAGGATTGGGGAAGTTGCTTATTGTTTGGCTTTGCCACCACAGTTGTCCGGGTTCATGACGTCTTTCATGTTAGTATGCTTCGGAAGTATGAGCTGGATCCATCCCATGTGTTAGATTGACCGACTTGGGGGTAGATGAGGATGCCTCGTATGATGAGAGACCGGTTCGGGTCTTGGATAGGCGGGATCAAGTCTTGCGAGGCAAGACCATTCCCTTGGTAAAGGTTTTGTGGAAACATCACGGAGTGGAGGAAGCCACTTGGAACGTGAGTTGGAAGTCCGTGAGAAGTATCCGGACATGTTTATTGATGTGTAATTTTGTAACGAAATTCTATAATTTTGTTGAACTTTAAGAGCATTATATGTGTCTTAAGTTGTAAAGCATTGTGAATGTTTTGGCTAATGGAAGTTTGTTTTAACATTGCGTATGTTAATGTATTGTGGAAATGCAAGCATAATATTAATGTTGCATGTGTTAAGAAATTGTGAGAAACGGGTTGAAATTGGTAGATTTCAAAAGAATGCATGTTGTTATGAATAATGTGTTTTCCCCCTTGAAAAGAGATGGGATTGACCGGTAATGGGTCGGGTTGTTTAATATTCTGTTGTAATATTGTTAAGAATTGAGAAAATCTTGTTTTTGAAAAACTTGTGTTTAATTTCGGGGACGAAATTCTTTAAGGGGGGGAGGTTATAGCGATCCCGGCTGTCCCTTTACTGTTCTGTTGTATTCCGGATCGGGTCCATGATGATGGTAGTTGTATCTATCTTGTTGTCGTCCTTTAATTTCGCTTGATTGAGTTTTAGGATGTTTTGGGCAGGGTTGTTACATGTTGGTTAGGCCTTGGTTTCAATTCCTTGTTACCCAGTTTTTAGGAGGTTCGCTCGAGCGGGTCTTCTTGCGCTCGAGCGGGGATTGCACACCCCCAGTATTCGGTGTCCCTACAAAACTTCTGCAGGTGTGATTTTTACGCTCGAGCGGGTTTCTTTGCGCTCAAGCGGTGGCGCCCGAGCGGGTACTTTGGCGCTCGAGCGGGTAGTACCTTTGGGTGCAAGTTCTAGGAGGGGGAAATCTATGCTCGAGCGGACTAGTTTTCGCGCTCGAGCGGGTTTACTTTATTCTTGTGTCTTGGAGCTCGAGCGGGTCCTTTTGCGCTCGAGCGGGCCTAGTTTTTGTTCTTGACGCTCGAGCGTTGTGTTTTCCACTCGAGCGGGAATGTCGTATATCAGTTGGCTGTGAGGCAGTTTTAAATCACTTTTTCTCATCCTTTCTCTCTCTTACTTTTTCGAAAAAGCCATTTGAGAGCCTCTCTCTCTAAAACCTTGCCCTCTCTCTAGATATTGATCTAGCTAGGGTGTTTTCCTCACCTTTGATCTTTACACAAAGGTTGTTGATCATCGAGAGCTATCTTTTGATCCGAGGAAGTTGTGGTTTGAAGCAACTTCGTTTTCACCATCTTCTTCTTTGGGTCTCATCTTTTGAGGTAGGGGTTCCTACTCACTTTTATGGTCTTTGACCTAGATTTTTAGTTGTTTTGATAAAGTGTTGAATTTGGGAAATTTTGAAACTTAGGGTTTCAAAATGTGTTAAAGAGGATTTTGTGATTTTGGACTCATAATCTGTATTTGGATTTCAAAATGGTGTTATTGTTGTTGGTTGTTGAAATATAAACCATTGGGTCAATATTGAGAAATGGGGTAGAAAACCCTAATTAGTTGTATAAATTAGTCGGTATGATTAATTTGAGGAAATTGTGGTTATATGGAATTAAGTTGGAAATAATGGAATTGCGTCATTATATGGTTGAATAGTGGAGTTAGATTTGTTAATCGCTCACTTTTGAAAACATTGATATTTTATCTGTTGGAGCTTTTATTATCTGTTTAGAAATAATTGCTTGGGCTACCGGTGGAGGGTAGTTTTGATTGTTGTAGACAATGCATGATGATTAGGCAAACTAAAACTAATCAATTGGATATGCCATAGAGTATGACGGTTGATAGAATACATTAACATTATGTATTGATTGATTGTGTATATGACCTCTGTGTATATACATTGTCTGTGTGGGAGGAGATAGGGGATGTACTCCATGGTTTAGGGGAAGATAGGGTTATGCCGACTGCAGGAGGAGGCCTTTGGCGTTTAAGGTAGGTGATCATGTCTTCTTGAAAATATCACCTAGGCGAGGTTTGATGAGGTTCGGGAAGAGTGGGAAGTTATCCCCTCGG
>NW_021027091.1:1290168-1353669 GCF_004153795.1 Camellia sinensis | reverse complement strand
TTTATGGAAATTGAACATTTATCAATTGCTAATGTCTTAGTTATTGCTCATACTGTGTTTAGCATATCTCTACTGGGCGTTGGCTTACCCTTTATGGGACATTATTTTCAGGTGCAGGTAGTATGCCACCTCCAAGGACATAGCTTGGATGTTGATGAGAGTTGAAGACTCTTCTTTTATTTATTTTGATGTATTACATGTAAATTCAAGCCAAGGGCTTAATATGTATTGAGTTAGTACTCTTCTTTTTGTAACCAATTGTTAACTTGGAAAGCTGTAAGCCCTTAGGGCATTTGCTTTTGTTGTTAACATGTAATACAGTTGTAGAATTACTCTGATAAATAGAAATGGATAGCTTATTTTATATCAATGTATGTCTAATGAGATGGGTTTTATCTATTATTTTGAGGGCGTTACAAATATAGCATTAAAAATTGACAATGTATGAATGCAGTAATATATAAATTTCCATATATATATATATATATATATTTATATATGTAGATATTGAATATATATATATATATATATATATATAAATATATATAAGATATCACAAAAGTAATATATGAAATCTTTTGTAACAATATAATACAAGTAACAATGAGAAGTTAATTATTCATAGTTAAATGGTTGGTCATAATGTAGATGTTTAGTATTATACTTTTGTGTGTATGCACTATTTTTTAATTAAATTATTAAATTCACAAAGAATTTGTGAATAATTTGTGTAAAATTAGATAATGCTTTCGTTTGGGATGTAGGTTGACTTTTTGGCTTTTTGGCTATGTTTGGGATGAGCTTTCAGGCTTTTTTGACTTTTGTGAGAGAAAAAATGAAATAATTATGATTTGGATGTGATATTTTATTTTATTAGGCTAAAAATCTTATTTTGTCTTTTTGTGACTAGAATAGCCCCAACCCAACCCAACCCAACCCAAACCTTCATGCCAAATGAACCCAATAGTGAAGAAAGATTTTTAAAAAAGAGAAATTTATAATGTTTATTTTTTCAAACTTTTATTTTAAATTTTTTGATTTTCAAATTTTTTGTCTTTGACACTGTTTTTTTTAATAACCCTTCTATGTTCTTTTTAAAATCACTTAATTTCATAATACTTTTTTATTTTTTAATTTTACTTTTAGATTTAGATTTACGTAATTTAAATATACTTAAAAATAATTATTTGTGTATTCGTTTTGAAAAAAAAAATATTAATATTAAATAATAATAATAACAAAAAATATATATAATAAAAAAATCAATACATGTTTGAATTTATAATTTTTTTTGCCAATATTTTACTTTTAAATTTTATTTAGATTATTAGATATTAGATTTTCATGTAAAAGTATAATTTTATAATAGTAGTAGATAGTAGATAGTATATTTATTTAATATAATATTCTTCTAAAAAAAATTAAACAAATATTAATAATTATATGATCATATTATAATTTGTGTTAAAAAATTTAAGGAGATTGTCTTTTCTTTTTTTTTTTTAACTAACCGGATTGTCCATTCTTTAAAATAATTGAATTATGAAATTACAAATATCATATTACTTTTATTTTCTACATATGTGTTTAGTGATTCTTATAAAATAAATTATTCAAATCTTCCAACATAGCATAATATCTACTAGACTCGACAAGATCTCTTTAGTTGGATTTTTAAGAATCCAATTCCATAAAATTATCAAGCAAGGATTCTCTCCTTGGATGTTCTTCTTGGATTCTTATTTGGTGGGCCATTGGGCCCAATTTTGATGATTTGGACCGTTCACATTTTATGATTTGTCATGTATATTATACTTATAAAATAGCAAGTTAATCGGATATCGGGATAACCAAAAATTGTTTATTAAAAAAAATTTAATAAACAGTTTTATTGTTTAATAAAACTTTTAGTTCACGTGGTTTTCGATATTTGATCGACTTGATTTTTTTACAAGTATGATATGCATGACAAATCCTAAAATATGAACGGTTGGAATTATCAAAATTGAACCTAAAAATGAGCCTAATAACCCTCCAAGTAAAGTGCAGAAGAGAGGATGCAAAGAGAGGATCCTTGCTCAAAATTATTAGTGGGTAGGTCTCGACAGGATCTCTTTAGTTGAATTTTTAAGAATCCAATTCCATAAAATAATTAGTAGGTAGGTGAAGACTGAGACAGAAGCAATAAACAAGTTGGGCGAAAACGTACCTTGTGTTTTTTTAATTCTTAATATTTTAAGTGTATTAATTTGTTCCAAAGGTATTAATTTTGGGAGGTTTACGTGTAAATCGTAATAGGTAAATTTATTATCCATTAGGTCATCTGAGAATTAATGACGTTTTTCATCAAATACTATTAAAAAAATGTCACTAATTGTTGATTTTTAACAACGGTTTGAAAATTGTCACAAAAAATGTCACTAATTATAAGTTTTACCAACAGTTTAAAAAATCATCACAAAAAAGCATTACTAATTTTCAACTTTTAGCGATAGTTTGAAAAATTAGTCACAGAAAAATGTTACTAATTGTAAGTTTTAGCGACAATTTATAAAAACTATAATAGAAAAAAGTCACTAATTGTTAAATTTTAGCAAAATATGCAAAAAATCGTCACAAAAAATTATTTTTAACGGCGATTTTATTAGGCCTTATTTTCAATAGGACTGGATGGGAATTAAGTTCAACTATTAAAACTTATTGGTAATTTATCCTTAATTTTGTTGCTAAATGGTCTTTACCTCTATTTTTATCTACAATTAATAACACAACTAATGGTATTTTGGTCAAACTACTTGGGACACTATAAAAACGACTAAATTGACATAATCGAAAATATCATGAAGGAAAATGAAACAACAAACATATGTTAGGGATTTTTTTTCCTTCTCATTTTGCTGATTTTTTTAAATGTGGTTTGACGAAAATATCCTTACTTCCATTACCAATTGTAGATAAAAATGGAGATAGGAATTATTTAATAACAAAATTAGTATATTTGGGATCAAATTGATACGCTTAAAATATTATAGATCAAAAAATGACACAAGATGTGTAGTTAAAAAAACTAAAAATGTAATCAATCCTAATCATTATGTATGGCGTTATTCTACTATACAACCCCACCCCATCAAAACAAGTGTACCATATGTAAGTAATGATAATTTGTGGTGTTGATGCCATAAAGTGTCATAACCAAGTCACTGTTAATCATAACTAAAAATTCCACAATGAATCAAAATCAAACACCATTTCAAACATAACTAAAAATCTCTATTGTCATAACAACAACAATAATAGGCTATAACCAACATTATAATAAATCATAACTAATGGTCATAACTAAAATAACAAGCATAGTACATCATCACTAAATCATAACCAATGTTGAAATGAACCATAACCAAGTCAAACCAATATTACAATAGATTAAAGCAAAAAATTATAAAAGTCATAATTAAGGCATATGATACAAATGATTTTTTTTTTTTTTTAACCAAGTCAAATGTTTTTAACCAAGTCAAACCAAGTGTGTATTATGGAATGTCTCATGTGGATGACATTTGAAGAAACTCATAATAATTTATAATAATAGGAATGAATTTGTGGTTAGTGCTTGAAAAAACAGAAATATTATACATGTACAAATCCAATTAAAAATGTTAGCGAGTTCTAAAAAGTCTTTTATAATTCGACATGATATTTTAGTTGTCAATTGTTTATTTGTCACAAATTTAATCATGTAAAACTCAATTCTCTTATCACATGATTGTAGATGAATTTATAAATTTAAATTGTGAATTTCTAAAATTTCTCTAAAAATAATAATAAAGTTTTATTACAAAATTTTACATTAGATTGTTCATTTTTTAAATTTATTATGTCTAGTTTTCGTTATACTTTAAGCAAATATTCATCATAAAATATTATCGTTAACCCTTTCATCGACTTAGATTTGTATTTAGCTCAATCACATTTGTCATTTATTTGAAAACTTTAAGTAAATATTCATAAAAAAATATTCATCGTAAACACTTTCATCGACTTAGACTTGTATTTAGTTTTATACTTCAAATCACATTTGTCATTTATTTTTGTAGATACAAATACGATTCGATAGAATGATTAACGATATCCGATAAACTTGATTTTTTTGCAAGTATGTTCTATTCGATATAGTCTAAAAAGTGAACGGTTTGGAATATCGAAACGGACACCAAAATAGGCCCTAATGACCGCACAACAGTGACTGATGTGCCCCGCACAAATAGCCACCCCATCTCTAATAATTGATCTATGAAAAAAACTAGGATATGCATTCAAAGTGTAACACTCTAGAAATTTTTTTTTTCTTCTTCTATTCGCTCGAGCGACAGATTGTTTGCTTGAGCGGTCTTTCGAGGCATCCAGTACTTTTTTTTGCAGGCTTGAGATTCTGAGAGTTGATTGTGTTCACTCGAGTGCAAGAGTGGTGGCTCGAGCGGTCTATTCGGGATTAGCATGTATAAAACTCACTTTTTGTTCATTTTCTCTCATTTTTCTCTCTTTTCTCTCTGTCACCTCTTCATGTCGGAAAACCCTAGCCATAAAACCTTTGATTTCACCTTATTACACCAAGGATCCACCTTAGATCATGCAAGATTAGTGAAGGAAGAGTGAAGATCTTTCTTTTGACAGATTGGATTGAGAATTCGTCAAAATTCTTGCTTGGGCCTTATAGCAATCTCGATTTTCCCTAACTATAATCTGGACTTGGTTCCGTAGATTTGTTGTTGTCCTATTCTCATTACAGGCCTTTACTCTTTGTATTTGAGTTTTGGGTTGTGTTGGGCAGGTTTGAATCAGGTTGGTTGAACTTAGAAACCTAGAGTTGATGCCCAGAATTTGGCTTTCACGCTCGAGCGGGGATTTTGACGCTCGAGCGGGCCCTTCGTTGTTACTTCTCCACTCGAGCTGGCGTTTTGACGCTCGAGCGTGGATTCCCATCTCCCAGTATCTTCCTCTGCAGGTCTTCGTGCGCTCGAGCGGGAGTTTTGACGCTCGAGCATGAACCTTTGATTTTGTTCGTCCGCTCGAGCGGGGAGTTTGACGCTCGAGCGAGGACCTAGTCTGCAAAACTTCTGGAAGTGTGCAATCTACGCCCGAGCGGCTCTTTCTGCGCTCGAGTGTGAGTCTGTGTCTGACGCTCAAGCGGGGAGTCGATTATATCAGTCCGTGAAATCACTTTTTGAATCACTTTTTCACACCCGTTTCTCTCTCTTACTTTTCCAAAAAGCCATTTGAGAGCTCCTCTCTCTAAAACCATAACTTCTCTCTAAGTATTGATCTAGCTAAGGTGTTTTCCTCACCTTTGGTCTTTACAAAAATTGAGTTGATCGTCGAGGGCTTTCCTTTGATCCGAAAATTTAAAGTTTTGGAGCACGTTGAGTTCCGTCATCTTCTTCCCTTGAGCCCCAAATTTGAGGTAGGGATTCCTACACACTATTATGGTCTTCGACATAGATTATTGGTAGTTTTGATAAAGTGTTGAAGTCGGTTGATTTTGGGACTTAGGGTTTCACAATGGTATAAACAAGGGTTTGTTATTTTGATTCTTAAACATGTATTTTGGGTCTCAAAATGATGATTTGAGTGTTGGTTGTTGATATTTGAACCTGTGGTTAATATTGAGAGTTGGGAGAGAAGGCCCTATTTGTGTATTGATTAATTGATATAATTAAATTTGGGAAAGTTATGAAATTGTGAAATTGAAGTGAATATAATGAAATTGGCTCATTATTAGATGGACTAGTGGAGTTGGATTTATTCATCGCTCATTTGTGAAAATGTTGATAATTCTATCTGTTAGAGCTTTTATTATCTGTTTAGAAATAATTGCTTGGGCTACCGGTGGAGGGTAGTTTCGATTGTTGTAAACAATGCATGAGGATTAGGCAAACTAAAACTAATCGAATGGACGTGTCATAGAGTGTGACTGTTGAATGAATACATTAACTTTATGTATTGATTGATTATGTATACTACCAATGTATGTATATATATATGTTGTTTTGTGAAAACGGTTTATTGGAAGAAAGGGGCTGGACCTCTAAACCAGAAATTGATATAGCTCATATGCTTATCTATTGAAGTGTTGATACAGCTCATATGCTTATCTATTGAAGTGTTGATACAGCTCATATGCTTATCTATTGAAGTGTTGATACAGCTCATATGCTTATCTGTTGATTTGTTGGTATTGCTCATATGCTTATCTATTGATTTGTTGGTATTGCTTATATGCATATCTAATGGGAAATGGGAAATATTTGACATGAGTTACTGTCTCATTTAGGCTGTTGGCTAGGTTCTGAACCGTAGTTGAATTGTGAATTGGATAAGAAATGGAAAATGAAATGAAACATGAATGCAGTGGTCTTGTAACGAAAGTGGAGTGTGAATTGATTGGTGTGAGTTAAACGTTTATCAATTGCTAAAGTCTTAGTTATTGCTCATACTGTGTTTAGCATATCTCTACTGGGCGTTGGCTCACCCTATATGGGACATCATTTTCAGGTACAGGTAGCATGCCACCTCCAAGGCCATAGTTTGGATGGAGATGAGAGTTGAAGACTCTTTTTGATTCTTTTGTCTGTATTAAACACGTGTACCAAGCCTTGGGCTTTCCTTGTATAGAGTTAGTACTCTTTCTTTTTGTAATCAAGTGCTGACTTGGAAAGCTGTAAGCCCTTAGGGCATTTACTTTTGTTGTTAACATGTAATACTGTTGTAAGAACTACTCCGATGAATGGAAATGTGTTGATTTCTCTTATATCATTGCATGTCTAGAGTGTTGGGTTTTGTGCATTATTTTGAGGGCGTTACAGGCCTTCTTTGTTTGCTCACCTTCTTGAGGTAGGAAGTTCTCTTAACCTTAATCATTTATGATTTTTGTTGTATTATAGGAAGTATGGATTGATTTGAGTTTGAAATTTTTGATTAAAAGATGTTTATATTCAAAAATTGGGGTTTTCACTCAAACTTTTGAAATACTTCAAATGTTTTAAGATATTGATGAGTAATATTTGATGATTGGTGAGTTTGATGATGAAATTAAGAAAGCCCCTAATTTTTCTTGAAACCCTAGATTTGGGATTTTTTTTTTAAATGAGGGTTTGAATTAAAATTGTACTTTATGTGAAAATTTCAATTAATCTTCTTGAGAATCCGTATGTGGAATGAGATTGGTGTTATGATGATGTTAATGGATGATTTAAGGAAGTTGTTTTCGGTGGAAAATCGGGAAATGTTGAAAGGTTCAATTTACGAATTAGTATATAATTAAAATTGATGGCAGGGATGACATGGCAACATGCAAATATATGTATATACATATATATTTCATATCGTATTCATTGGATGATTTTTTGTGTGTGATTGAACTGGACTTCAGTTAAGTTACAACATTATGAACTCTTGCATTGTATCCACAGAGTGTTGGATTAAGTGTTGGGTTTTGTAATTGGGTGTGTGTAAATTTAGAACGTGTTGTGTATGTGTGTTGAAGTGCCCAAATGCCATTCCGTGCTCGGAGGCCAGAGAGTGTAGAAATGTTATTGGTATATGGTTAAAGAGCCCGATTGTCCTTCCGTGCTTGACACTGGTAAATGTGGGGGATACAATTGAATAAATGTGTTGGGTGCACAATTGCCCCTTCGTGCTCGATAGCCGATAAATGTGGAGGTATTTGTTTTAAAAATGTAATAGGTGTCCAATTGCCCCGCCGTACTTGATGGCTGGTAAACGTGGAGGTGTTTTCAAAAATGTATAAGATGTCCAACTGCCCTTTCATGAGATGTGTTTTGGGATTTTATAAAAACGAAAAAAAAAAAAGAAAAAAAAAGAAATGTTTTCAAGAAGAATTAAGGTCCAAGTGTTAAGTCAATTGTGGGCTTAAAGTTTACATTGAGTGTTAAATGTCAAATAAAGTTACAAGACTTACACATTATGAGGTGCTGCATGAATATAACCAACATGAGCTTTATATATATATATATATGTATATATCTATTGTTTGTTAAGTTTATATCCTATTGGTTGTCATTGCTCACTCCTGTTTTATGGGCTGCATATTCCAAAATTCTAGGTGATCAAGGTGTGACTCATTTGTTGACAAGTATATGGAGTTCTAGATGGAGCACTAAAGCACTTTTGATGTTTCATGTTTCAACTATGAGCTTGCCTGCCAAGATAGAATTTTTTTTTCTTTGTGATCAAGGCCCTTAACCTTGAAATGTGTAAGCCTCTAGGGCAATTTGATATATATTTTTTTGTAAGCTTCTTGTACCGTAATTTATTGTAACGTATGAGTTGATGGATTTGCGAGAAATAGATGGGCTTTTGATTTGTAATTTATTGTCTTATTTATTTGGAATTTATTAAGGTTATGGAATTGAATGATAATAATAGATTGGTAACTAATTAAATGATATGCTAATTTTTGGGTCGTGACACAAAGTTTGATGCGATAATATTACCATTTTTTATTGTTATTAGGTTTTTCAAACTTGATTCAGTTCACTTGCTTTGAAATGGCATTGGATTATAGATGATTATTTATTTATTACTTTTTAAATTAATTCTCCTATCACTTATTGTTAAATTTTAGATAGGAAATGCCTGTGTGAATGTCACATAAGTACATTTTAACGTATTAAACCAAAAAATATGTATAACAAATTACATTTTTTTTTCCTTCTAACTTTCATTCAAATTTTAAACGGTAAGATAAAGAGAGAATCATATTAAAACATTAGATAAAATCTAATGACTAAATTATCTATCTATCTCTATCTATCTACACTATCTATGCTATATCTATAAGCAAATGTAGTGTATTTCCTAAAATTTTGAAGTCTCAATACCCAATTCTGAAAAGAGAGTTAAGATTCTCTTTCTCTCTCTCAAAGTTTTGTCTTCAATTTTCCTTTATCCTTATTTTTCTCTAAGGCTCCGTTTGTTTAGAAAGAAAAGAATGATGGAAAGTAAAAATGGTAGAAAGTGAAGTGAAAGAAAGGAAAATGAAATAAAAATTTATTTTCTTGCATGCATTTAAATGGATGCAAAAGTTTTGCAAGAAAATGATGGGAAAAAAAATATAATTACTGCATAATAGGGAGTTGTGGAGAGAAACATGGGCAAAGAGGAAAATAAAATAAGCATTGTCAAGTTTTGTGAGAAAAAATAAATCCTAAGTTTAACTAACAAGCTAATTTGAGTTGTACAAGAAATTTTAATTTTCATTACTTTCTAGGATTCTCAGTTTAAACAAACACATAAAAATTATTTTTTTTCTTTTTCTTTCACTTTCTTATATTCTATGTCTATCTAACTAACCGCGCCTAATGAAAAGTGTCTTATTTTTTTTCCTCATATATTGTTTTATTTTAAAATTTGAATTCTTAAAATCTCCTTATTATCTAAAAGTCCTTATCTCTTTTTATATTTATTTACTTAATATTCTCCAATATCTTTATTTATCTCCAATTTCTTATTACCTCATTTTATTTATTTTTTATTTTTATTTATTTATTTATTTTTGTATTTGCAATCCTATCATTATCTCCAACTTCATTTTTATCATATTTTTCAAATGATTTTTTTTATTTTAAATTTCACTTTAATCTGATAATTATTTTCAACTTCATTTCCATTTGATAATGACCTCCGATTTCAGTTCTATCTTATTTTCAAATGCCTCACACTTCAACTATATATTCTAACATGCCATCGTTTTTCTTAGGGCTCACATATTGAGTATAAAGTTTTGTTCAAACTTTGCAGTTAAGACTAGAGTTACATTCAATCATCAACAACCCCATAATCGACCAAACAGTTATAGGATTCACTACAAGAATTTTCACTTTGGCAACTAAATTTTTAGTTGCCAAAAGTCAATTTTTAGTCGCCTATAGTCTTTAGCGACTAAATTTTTTGATCGGAAAATTAGAAGCCAAAGAGTAGTCGGCAAAGATAATTGGGGACTAAACTTCATTTAGTCGCCAAATGTATTCATTTGCCGACTAAATATTTAGTCGCCAATAGGTTGGAAAATTAATTAAATAATACATTTTTGCTGACCAATTTTTTTGTCACCAAAAGCCAATAATTTAGTCGCTGAAAAATTTTTAGCTACTAAATTTTTAGCTACAACATGAATTAGACTTTTCTAGAAAAAAAAATTATGAAACAATTAGAAGCCAAAGAGTAGTCGGCAAAGCTAATTGGGGACTAAACTTCATTTAGTCGCCAAATGTATTCATTTGCCGACTAAATATTTAGTCGCCAATAGGTTGGAAAATTAATTAAATAATACATTTTTGCTGACCAATTTTTTTGTCGCCAAAAGCCAATAATTTAGTCGCTGAAAAATTTTTAGCTACTAAATTTTTAGCTACAACATGAATTAGACTTTTCTAGAAAAAAAAAATTATGAAACTACTATACACAAGGATGTAAAATAGAGGATTTGTTCTCATGACATGGGAGAACCAACTTTTGCCAAAAATGGTAATATTCTACAGCTCTTTGTTTTAAAATGTATATATGCAGGGCATAGTTTTCTCGGGACTCACTTGTTACATTCAAGGAGTAATAATGGAGATGGAATTTCAAGATAAGCAAACAACCAAACAGCACCAGCTAAGCAAACAATGGATCAAGATAACAATGGAGATGGAATTTCATGTCATGAGATCATCACCATCAATGCATCTAACAAAGGAACCATGACCATAGAGGTACAAAAGTATGATAAAGGAAACCAGACCACAGCCTACCTTATGTGTTTTCTAAAGTTAACAAATTTAGACAATTCACAGCTATAAAAACAGTAGTAGACCTCTGTGTGGGTGATTTTCCGACCACACTGCCCGCTTAGTAACCAGCTGGAGAGCACTGGCAGAATAGATGGCACCTGACTGACTTGCAACAGAAATATAAGAATCCCGCGGTGGTTTCGACCACCCGGGGGCACTCCGACGATCAAGTCAGTATATCTCTCAAAGATAAATCAAGTACTAAACTCACAAGCTTGAGTATCAAAAAGCATACCTTAGACCCATGGGGGTGCCTCTCTTTTATAGCCAACATAAACCTAGTCCCAATAGAAGCCTAACTTCTATGGACTCAGGATTACTGCTAATCTTGGACTCCCAGTAAGATTAGGATAAACTCTCTAAGAGTCTTATCTTAATACAAACTGAAGTCTTCTCTCATTCTAGGACTCTTGTCCCTCATCCAGGTTGAGTTCCCTTTTCATTCTAGGACTCTTGTCCCTTATCCACTTATCTCGGATTCAGATATCTTCGGAGATAACTACGCTAATGGCATTCCTTGGGACTCGAAGACGCTTCGGCGTCACGACCAGGACACGTGGCACCTCGGCTGACACGTCGGCATCACCTTGCCACGTGTTGGTACTCAGAAAATATATCTCCACAACTCGCCCTAGGTTCTATTACCTCGGCATTCTGAGGTGATGGAACCTACACTGTTCGTTCATCTGTGCCCCTCTGTCCGAGATCAAACTCGCCGACCTCAAAGTTCCTGGACTTTACTGTCCACTGGTGTCAAGAATCAAGTTTCATGCTTTCCAAGATGCCTGAAATCGCACCTCCTAGCCGAGGTTCTGGTTCATTAATTCATAAACTCCAAGAGCTTTGCAACTGCTCCACTCACACTCTCTGGTGAGTTCTCGATTTCCAGTCATCTATTTGACTCCGGCGATTTTCATATCGGCTTCATTTCACTTGTAGGTTCATAAACTCTTTACTTGCTATTAAGCTCAATCTTTCATAACTCTTTTGAATCTGTTTACTTGCCATCTGTTGCTTCTATTTTCGTCTATCTTCAAGTTTTGAATTGTTTGAATGCCTGGCACTGTTCTTGTCATATCTGTTTTCTTTGCTAGCATCGTGTCTGGGTCATTATTTTCTTGTTCTTCACATACTTACTTAGTGCTTGTGCACTTGGCTTTATTCTTGAACTTTGTCGTCTTCTTGACTATTTTTCTCTTTTTTCATTCAATCCTCTGGCTTTTCTCTTTCTAGCTCTTTTGCTTAAATCCGTCATTTTTCCAAGCTTTCAAGCTTCTGCAATTGTCTTCGTTCCTCTCCTCCGGTGAAGCTTACGTCATTCTGTCATTGTCGTCAGACTTCGGCAATTCTTATTCCGGCTTCCCTCTTTCTGGTAAGCCACTGTTCCTTCTGATTTTTTTCTTGTTGCTTTCCAAGAAGCTCTGCTTCATTGTTAATCACCATTGTGTTTTAACTCCCA
This sequence comes from Camellia sinensis, assembly GCF_004153795.1. Classification (NCBI taxonomy): domain Eukaryota; kingdom Viridiplantae; phylum Streptophyta; class Magnoliopsida; order Ericales; family Theaceae; genus Camellia; species Camellia sinensis. The sequence continues at coordinate 1,341,354 of NW_021027091.1, read as the reverse complement.
TTGTTTCCAAATCTTCTTCTTGAACACACACTGTTCACACATCCGTTGATTTCTGTCACTGTTCTTGGCTTGACACATCTGTGCAATCTTTTTGTTTTGATTTCCTGGTAGCTTCATCACCATTCTTGATTATGAATTTCATTCTTGTTTCTGTTTTCTATGTCTTTTTTCAGATTCTTGCTTTCAATCCTTGCCTTCAAACTCCGAGGTGCCAATCACCGAGAAGAGCCTTGATCAAACTCTTCGGGAAATCGATGCTGAGCTCGAGGTCGAGAAGGCTGCTGAGAAGTCTTCCCAACTGTCTTCTATATCCTGCCATTGATGTTGAGCAATTTTGTTTCCTTCTTTTACTCCTTGTACCTTGTACCTTGTACTTTGTCCGTCTTTGTATGCTTTTAATCAGGCCGACGTGCCATTTTTGTAGTCTGAATAATTTATTTTTCAATATTCAGGCCGAAGTGCCTTCTTTCCATTTCTCTAATTTCTTCTTTGAATGAATGTCTTCTTTTTTCTGCTCTTGTATGATTCTACACTTAGAATAATTTGCATGTCTTCAAAGTACACCTTGACTGTGCAATCTCTTCGGGTAAAATACCTCTGTCACAACTTCTAATCTTGCTCATCTCGGCCTTGTCCTAACACTTGAAAATATTGTAACAAATATTTTCACAAGTGTTGCTTAGGACTTGTCACTTTCTCAATGTCTTCTATCAAGACTTTAGTTTTCCATATTTCAAGTTTTGACAACCTGGTAGTCTCGGCAAGTACGCAGATATTGCTTGAACTTGACTTTAACTAAATTTTTCTCAAAAATTTGAGCAAGTGTGTAACCATCATCCTTTATCATAACCTCGACTTAACTTCATCTTGTAAATTTTTCTCAAAATTTCAACAAGTGTTAAACCATCTTCCTTTATAATAACCTCGGTTTAATTATAACTTGTAAATTCACACAGAATTTCAACAAGTGTGTAAACCAATCTTCTTCTGATACGACCTTGGTTTAACTTCAACTTGTAAATTCACACAGAATTTCAACAAGTGTGTAAACCAATCTTCTTCTGATACGACCTTGGTTTAACTTCAACTTGTAAATTCACACAGAATTTCAACAAGTGTGTAAACCAATCTTCTTCTGATACGACCTTGGTTTAACTTCAACTTGTAAATTCACACAGAATTTCAACAAGTGTGTAAACCAATCTTCTTCTGATACGACCTTGGTTTAACTTCAACTTGTAAATTCACACAGAATTTCAACAAGTGTGTAAACCAATCTTCTTCTGATACGACCTTGGTTTAACTTCAACTTGTAAATTCACACAGAATTTCAACAAGTGTGTAAACCAATCTTCTTCTGATACGACCTTGGTTTAACTTCAACTTGTAAATTCACACAGATTCAACTTGTAAATTGCTACAAATTTCAACAAGTGAAGATAAACAATAATCTCGGCTTAACTTCAACTTGTAAATTGCTACAAATTTCAACAAGCGTTAAGCATTACTTCGGTTTAATTTCAACTTGTAAATTCACACAAAATTTCAACAATAATCTCGGCTTAACTTCAACTTGTAAATTGCTACAAATTTCAACAAGCGTTAAGCATTACTTCGGTTTAACTTCAACTTATAAATTCGCACAGAATTTCAACAAGTGAAGATAAACAATAATCTCGGCTTAACTTCAACTTGTAAATTGCTACAAATTTCAACAAGTGTTAAGCATTACTTCGGTTTAACTTCAACTTGTAAATTGCTACAAATTTCAGCAAGTGAAGATAAACAATAATCTCGGCTTAACTTCAACTTGCACTACAACAAAAAGTATAATTAATAACATTTGTTTATAGCATTTTTTTATGAATGTTATAAAATAAAAGGTATACATAACATTTTTTAATAAAATACTGTAAAAGATTTTTGAATAATAACATTTAATTTTTTATAGCAATTTTTTATATTTTAATAGCAATTGAAAACCAATATTAAAGCTTTCCTTAGTACGGAACTTCATTCTACAGGATATAGCAAAGAAAGAATGCTATTGAAACCTGAAAGAAAAAAGGCGCTCTAAATTTGCCGCGTTTTTTCCATTCAGTTCCCATCTCTTGCACGACCCCTCTCTTGCGTTGTATTTCTTCCACATATAATCGCAAATCGAGCATACAAAAAAACCCTAGAAAACACTTGGAATTTGTTTCAAGTTTTTGCGTTTGATTTGGCAAGTTTGGGACCTACTTATCTAGGCCGAGATCATGTCTTCTAGGATCCGGGATCTGGAATCCGGGATCTGCTCACTTAGGTTGAGCTTTTGTCTTCTCGGGCCTACTTGTCTAGGCTGAGATCATGTCTTCTTGGATCCAGGATCCAGGATTTGGAATCCGGATCTGCTCACTCAGGATGAGTTCGTCTATACTTGAATGTTATCTCTTTGGGAGCGCTTAAGCCCCCTGTCTTTGCATCCCTTCTGGAGGGGTCTTCGTTCCTCCGCATGTATCTATCCTTCCATACCTGGAGGTCATCTTCGTTGTAGTATCCGGTTCGATCTGTTGTCTTTGGTGCGTCACCTTCCTGGCCGGCGTCTTTCACTCCGTGACTCTGGTCATGAGTTTCTGTGTTGCTATTGTCCCTGTAACGTCGAGGTTGATAGATCTCCCATTCCTAGTAGGAGCGTTGTCTCCAGTCTGATCCTTCTGTCCGTTATTGGCCATCTATTCTTCTTTCCTTCCCACAGACGGCGCCAAATTGTGTGGGTGATTTTCCGACCACACTGCCCGCTTAGTAACCAGCTGGAGAGCACTGGCAGAATAGATGGCACCTGACTGACTTGCAACAGAAATATAAGAATCCCGCGGTGGTTCGTCCACCCAGGGGCACTCCGACAATCAAGTCAATAAATCTCTCAAAGATAAATCAAGTACTAAACTCACAAGCTTGAGTATCAAAAAGCATACCTTAGACCCATGGGAGTGCCTCTCTTTTATAGCCAACATAAACCTAGTCCCAATAGAAGCCTAACTTCTATGGACTCAGGATTACTGCTAATCTTGGACTCCCAGTAAGATTAGGATAAACTCTCTAAGAGTCTTATCTTAATACAAACTGAAGTCTTCTCTCATTCTAGGACTCTTGTCCCTCATCCAGGTTGAGTTCCCTTTTCATTCTAGGACTCTTGTCCCTTATCCACTTATCTCGGATTCCGAAATCTTCGGAGATAACCTCGGCCTTGCCGAGATCACCTTGGCGTCACGACCAGGACACATGGCACCTCGGCTGACATGTCGGCGTCACCTTGCCATGTGTTGGTACTCAGAAAATATATCCCCATAACCTCATTTTCTGAAGCATCTTCCTTTTGAATAATTTTTTTTTTAATAGTATAATGTAGAGATTTGGTTTAACATCTGTGGCATTTTTAGGAGGCAATCATAGCATGTGATTTATTGTGATATTTGGAGGCAATCATAGCATGTGATTTATTGTGATATTTATGTATTGTCATTTTATTTTTAAATATGTATTGTACTCTAATTTTTCTTTTTTTCCACCAAATTGAAAAAATAATGTTTAAGTAGTAATGAATAAAAATTTTGAATTTTTTTAAAAAAATATTTTATAAATATAGCATTTTTTAAAAATATAAAATATTATTTAAATGGCATTAAACCTCTTTTAAAAATAAATATAGCATTTTCACTTCAGTTCCTCTTGTTTCAATTTGAACCATTTGGTCTCTAAACTTGGAAGTCCAACTTCAATTTGTTCCTTCCATCTAAATTTTTGTTAATTTTGACCATGTATACACCTTAGAAAATTCACAAGTGTTCCAAAATAATTAATTTTAACCTATAATTTGGACAGAATGACCCAATTGAAACTACAGTAGGGTCCAAATTGAAATTTCGATGAAACTACAGGCGAAAAAAGTGTAATTAAATTAAACCAAAAGGGAATAAAAAAAAAGGAGTATTGTTCTGAGGAAGCGATTGCAGAGTCCTCTCCCAAAGGAGTCTAAATGAAACTGTTGATTGGCATCTGCTTATTACAAAAAATATATATATACGATCAATTTGAAGAGAGTGAAGTCGGAATTATATGATTGATTGATGATTATATGCAGCAGAATAGATATATTATTATATACATATGTATGTATGTATGTATGTATGTATGTGTTTGTAAATGTGTTAGGGTTTGGGAGGGAGAGAGAGAGAGAGAGAAAGAGAGAGAGAGAGAACCTCGTAAGGTATTATTATTGTACCAGAGAGCTTTGGATCGCTGGTGCTGGACGCCCTGGAGATGGCGCTTCCTAGCTGATAGAGTGTCCTGGAATCACATACAAATCCACACACACACACACATATATATATATATACATACATCGGTCTCGCCGTTGATAGATAGACAGATATACGAATATAGAGAGATTTCAGAGAGAGAATATGGGGCATATCTAGGTAAATCGGTGGTCCGGTTGCCCGCGACCGCAAGAAGGAGCGGCGGAGGCGCGGCCGGTGGAGCGGCGGTGAGAGAGGAAGGGGAGAGGAGCAACGGAGTGGGAGAGGTAGAGGGATAGAGGAAGAGGTAGAGGGAGAGAGGGCGAGAGAGAGAGAGAGAAAGAAACACTGGAGAGAGAGAGACACACACACAGGTGCTGGTTTGTTGTTTGGATATATATATTACACCATTAGCGACTAAAATTTAGTTGCCAATTAGTTTATAAAACCATCCAAATTTTGAAAAATCCCTCCAAATAATTTATTTTTTGGCGACTAAAATTGATTTTTGTCGCTGAAATCAAATTTTTGGCGAAAGATAAAAAATATTTTTTTATTTCTATTCGGCCACTAAATGATTTTAGTAGCCAAAAATCAATAAACAGTGACTAAATATTTTTTTTGTCGTTGAAAGTAAGTTTTTTGGCGACTAAAACTTTAGTCGCCAAAGAGAAAACATAATTTTTTTATTTCCCATTTGGTGACTAAATATTTTAGTAGCCAAAAGTCAATATACAACGACTAATTTTTTTTTAGTCGTCAATTCTTGCATTTTTAGCGACTAAATTTTTTTTTAGTCGCCAATAATGAATATACCCCGACTAAAAAAAATTAGTAGCTAAATATTTTACTTTTGGCGACTAAAATTTTTTAGTCGCCAATTCCATAACTTTTGGGGACTAAATTTTTTTTAGTCGCCAATTTTGGTCGCCAAAGGTGCATTTTGTTGTAGTGATTCTAGGGTTTAATGAATTTTATTTTCTTTCTCTATATACTTGTGTATATGTAGTGAAGGCATTTTTTATTGTTGTCTATAGGAATCTCCAAACATTTTTGCATTAGTTGTAGTAATATTCAACTTTATTTTTTTTTATTTAAATTATTTTTTGGTTGTTTATGTTGGAGTTTCGCAACATATATATTCTTAAGAAGTATGTGGAACACAACATCGGGAATTGGCAACATGGGCCTTCATGATGAGGCAGCAACATCATTACTTGTACGGCGATCAATTCAAAATTTTTGAGAACCACAGAAGATGGCGTACCCCCTTACATCATTAATTAGGGAGAAATTCAATTCAAAATGCTACTATTAGAACGAGATCAGTGATGGCTTTGGACAAAAGGGATAAGAACTTAAGATAAGGAGATAATCCAAATGATTAAAGTACATTGGTAGAATTTACCTAGAAGCGTGAGGATACAATGTGAGCAAATTATCCACAACTTTTCGAGACTTGAGGAATGACTTAAATTTCAAGGACAAAATTTGTTTAAGGGGGAGATAGGTTGTGAGACCCCTGACTTTTGTAGATTCTGTTAAGGCCCTTACTTTTAGATGATTATAATAACAGACCTCTATTCCTTTTTTATTCGTAATTTCAACCCTAGAATCGACAACGCATCTCAATCGGAATCATGCGAACCCTAATCGATCCTTATAACTTAGAAAGCACTTCTAGATACCCTAATATTAATTAATTAACTCTCTAATTATATATTGATCGCTCAAAATCCTAGTTTTCAATTTTTATCATTTCCATTCGGTTATACGTCTTTTAATTCAAAGCGAGATAATTTTAACCAAATTATTTTTCCTAACACTATTTAATTAAATTCTACACTTAAGATAGGTATTCTAATTCATAAATTAAGCCATAGTCCTCACACTTTATTAGAATTACACTTTGACTCCAAATCAAGTACCATTACATACAAATACATATAATTATACATTTTCCTTATCAAATATTTTTGTACACAAAATATCTACATTATATTTGTGAATTGTACACAAAATAAAAAGAAAAATCTCTCAAATCGCATAGCACATGGCCAACCACCCTATGCAAAAAAGGAAATTATTTAATAATCCCAGAACACTACGTGGCCATACTCTAAGCTAATCACCAATTACTTAGCCCCCATGTTGTTTCTCCATCCCCAACATAAATTGTGGGCCCCTACGCCTCTCTACCAATCAAAACCTTATGGAGTACCACGTGTCCATACTCCAAGATTACTGAATAATCACCCATGCAAAAATATATGTGGTGTACTTTGAAGACAAATTGCATGAATCGTGGAAGAACTTTGACCTAAAGTACCAAGAATCTAGGAATTTTGTTTGTACTCTATATCAATCTAGTTCTACTTAAGCCTAACCCTAACTAGATCACGTTTTAAGACATAATTAAGCCTTCTAATCATCCTATAGCGATTCTGGTTTTAGACCCGACCCATTTGATATTTTGGACTCGAGTTTCACGGCTCTGTGTTATTGTTCTTGTCTTGCTCCTCTTCTCCCTCCTTGATTTGGGCTATTGGGTTGTATTGGTTGGTTGCGTTTGAAACAAGCTGGTCGCTTGGTTTTCAAGCTTTTGTTGCCCATAATTTTCCTCCTCTGCTTAAGCGACACTTCCTGCGCTCAAGCGGGCTTTGTGAACTCTCAATACTTTTGTAGGCCTATAAAATTACTGGGAGAGTGTATTCTACGCTCGAGCGGTGTTTCCTATGCTCGAGCAGTCTCAGATTGAGCGATCTTTCTTGTGCTCGAACGTTGGTCTGCTGTCTGTAAAACTACTGGAAGTGTGTATTCTGCGCTCGGGCAAGACTTCTTGCACTTGAGCAGAACAACTTATTGTGTCTGACGCTCGAGCATCACTTCTTACGCTCGAGCAGACTGTGCGTATATCAGTTCGCAGCAGCACCTTTCTACATCACTTTTTCACATCTTTTTCTCTCAAAACCCTAGATCTAGAGCCTCTCTCTTTAAAAATCACTCTCTCTACATTTTCACCTAGGTTTGGTGGTTTCTCTACTCGTGTGCCTTTGTTAAAAAGGTAGAGCACCTCAAGGGCTATGTTTTGATCCAAATAGAGCTTGGTTTCGGCGTCTTTAAAGCTCCTTCGTTGTTTCCTTGGTCTTCTAAACTCGAGGTAGGGATCTTATACATTCTTTTATTGGTTTTAACTTGGCTATTTGGTGATGTGTAAATAATATTAGAATTTGGAAAGATTTTAAACAAACCTAGGGTTTTGGTTTAAAATTAAAAGAGGAGTTTTTCAAATGTATGAATTAAAATGGTTATGAGGGTAGGTATGAGGTTGTATTGTGATAAGTTTGTTGATTTGGGTACTTGGGATGCATTTTGGAAGAGATGGGAGTTTTTCCCTAAAATGTCTCAAATAGTTATTTTGTATAAATAAATGAAATTGGTATTGGAAATGTAGAATTGGATGGGTGTTTATATAAATGGTGGACTTAGATGTGTATTATCTTTCACCTATGAAAATTTTGATAATTTATCTATCATGGAGATTGTATATCTGTTTGAAAATATCTATTTTGGGCTATCGGTGGAGGATAGCTGTGATTGTTGTAGAAATTGCATGAGGATTAGGTGAATTGAAACTAGTCTCTTATTCCCTGTCATTAAATATGGCTATTTCTTTAATACATTGTAAATATATGATGTTTGGGAGAAGAAAGTGGATGTACTCCATGTTTGGGAGAAAAAAAGGGATGAACTCCATTAAATTAAGTTGACCTGTGTGTCCAGGGTGAAAGTTTCAAAAACTACGCGTATACATGGGTGCCGATTCCTGTGGAAGAAATATCCGTAAAATGACAAATAGAAATGTTTGTATAATGGTTGTGTTGGTTAGAGACCCATTGAATTGTATCCTCAGTTTGATTGTCTGAATGAAATGGAAATGAATCATGAATTGAGATTAGACAGATTGAGATATAAAGCGTGGCGTAATGTGGCCTTGTAAAAGTGGCGTAAATGATTTGATTATAGGCATTGTGTATGCATGTTATACTTATATCTTTGTTAAGATTCATATATTGTGTTAGATTGTTTCTACTGGGCTTTGGCTTACCCTACTTGGGAAAATCATTTTTCAGGTTCTAGTGATATGCCTCCACCAAGGACTTAGCTTTAGAGGATTGTGAAACTGAAGGCTCAGTTTTGTTTATTTTGTATCTAACTTTTTGTATGAGCACAGAAATAATCTTCTCGTATAATCCTGTTGATCAAGTTTGCACTACTCTAAACATCATCGCTTTGTCACCTGAAAACACAAACGTGAGCTAGTTAACGGGGGTGCGCCGAAAACCTCTCTGATGCCTAAGTCAGCAAATAGACAATAGGCACAAAAGCTCTATGTATTTGAAAGTAAGAATTGTGATACCTTTTCATAGGTCCTATTATGAGCTTTTATAAATTCTGCCTGGCACAATTCTAGTAGGACTCCAACTCTCCTTAGCAACGCCCTCTTAGGAATCACACTCCCAAGGATAATATCTATCTTGGTAACACCCTAAATATTGCAAGCTAAGTGAACTAGCTCTTTTACCTCGGTTGGTACTACAATCAATTGCACTTCCCTGGTTCTGAGTTACTTTGGGTAGAGTCGCGGTAGCTATCACAACAAGAGGGCCTAATACTGAACTACACACAGCTCGGCCTTCTTCTTTGCCAACACCTCGATCTACCCCAGGACTTCGCTCTAGTCAGTGCGGTCAGGACCCTGGAGGCACCTTTAACTAGCTTAATGCCTGGATGGCTCAGGACCGGGCTATCGCAGTTCCAACCCCGGCCCACAGCTCGGTCCAATATCTAAAACATAGGGGACTTAGCTCGGCCCAATTTATCCACATAAATTACCCTCTCAATTGCCCCTTAATTCCATCTGCGCAGCATGATTGGGATTATTGTCTTTTAGCCGTGCTAAAACGCCTCAAACTAACTGAGCGAGAACACTCAACTGACAGAGTCCAAAATGTTTTATCCAACCGAGCTAAGTTTAGCTCGGCCTCCAAAACCTACGCTAGTTGAACAGCCTGTCGTCTCATATATTTGACATCGTGTCCTTACTGGGACATGTGGCATGCGTTAATTGCCCTTTTGTACTGTAACAGTTGTCTCACACTACTCAAGAAAAATTTGAAAAGACCCGATGTTTTACCTCCATTACATACATAGTCCCTTCCCTTCTAACAGTCATCGTTCACCGTTTTATCTTCAAGCCTGAAAAATTCTTGCGACCTATACTCTAATCTTGCATTTTTGAGCTCTTCAAACCCTGGGACCTTCATTGTCATCAACAAATCGAGCTTAAGCACTGTTGCTGGAACTCTTTTTACCTATCACCGTTGCTTTCTTCATTCAAAAACTAGTAAGTCGCCTGCACTTCTTCGCGCTCTATACTACTTTCCATGTTCTGGGACTGTAAATTCATTGATAATACTTCAATAACATCTGTAACGTTTTTGCATTTGTTGTATACAAAAGCAAACTCAGAACTGTATTAAAATCCCACAAGTTTATTCCTCAGAAAAAAATGCCCCCAACCTGGAACTAAAATCCAATCAAATTTTGGTTTTGATCCAAAATCATACTGGAACCGAACTACAAACTTGTTTGTGCTCATTTAGATGTGTACCACTGAACTAATAGAACATCTAACCACGACCATAACCCAGTCTCACTGTCAGCCGAACAAACTAATTTACACTAATGCCTTAGCCCGGTCACTAGCTGGCCATAACACATTCTATGTTTCTTCACTGTACAGACTTTGACTAGGTTTTATCCAGGCACACCATTCACCACAAGGCCGGGCTAAGGTGCCGAGTAGATTTTTATAAAAAACCTAAAGACACCCTTATGGGCAAATACTGGTTCCTTGTGAGTTTGCCTGGTGCCATAGCCGAGTTCCGAAGGGAATACACCATCCCTGACGACGTACAATTTGAGTTAGCCGAACTAAACTCCATGCCCTGGGGCAAATCGGGCCTCGTCCCTTTTACACTTATATCCATCGTAGAGGCCAGGCTCAGACTCCCTGTCCAACCCCTTATATGCGAGTTTCTTAGGTAAACCAGATTATGTCCCACTCAATTGTCTACAAACACGTACAGGGTAATTAATGGACTTGAAGACCTAAACTGCAGGCTCGGCCTCAACCTCGGATTGGCCGAGCTATTTCATCAATACTCGCTCGGTCAAAATGACAATGGTTGGGTCCATTACCTACGTATCAGAAAGGACCGAGAGAAAATCATCAAGCGTACACTAGACAAGGACTTGAATGACGACGATTTTCTCTCGGTCTTTGGTGACTTTGAGGATCAGGAGGCCCAAATACCGGGCTATAACATCAACTAGAATAAAGGAAGTCTTGGTGAGCATAGTTCGGTTTGTGGTAATAATTAACACCATTCTGCAGCCGTGCTAACACTTGAGTTTCCTTTTTTCCCTTTGCAGATCTGAATCGATTGAAGATAGAATACGCATACGCTAACCAAGCCGCACTATGAGCTGCCTTATGGTATCGGCACCGTGATTAGACTGAGCTTCTAGGAGTAGTGCCAATGTACCGCTATAGTGGCAAGAGAAAAAGAAGAGTCACAGACTTCCTACTTGAATCTTCACCTAAATCGGATCCCAGCTTACCTCAGATCAACCTCATTCCCCTCATCGAAAAACAAGAAATGGCAAAAAAGAGGGTCATGCGAGCTCTTATCACCGAACAAACTTCCGCTGAGATCCAAACCGAACAAGCTTCCTCCGGTCAACCGCGCGATATCGTGGTCGTCCTTCCAACCACTAGGGGAACCACGTCTCGGCCAAGTAAGTGTTCTCACACCTCGTCAACTGAGCCGCAACATTTGGTGGATGAGGAAAAGACTGTGGTTCCTAATCCTGTGGTGTCGAACCCAAAACCTGTCCAATCTGACCAAGCGAGCCCTTTGGAATGAGCTCCAGCAATGTCCTACAAGAGCCGTGCTGTGTCCACCAAGGACTCGGTGGTTGCTGATAAGGACCATATGCTCACATTCAACCTTTCCAAAAGCCTCTACCTGCCAACTGATATGGAGAACCACGATCACTTAACCGAGCTAAAGGTAATTCGGTCGGCTTCAAAGTCCATGGTGCTAGTAATTCTTCCACTTGTTATTTTAAGTCTATTAATTTTGCTCGGTTTGCAGCCTAACACCCCTTCATTTAACTCGCAGGCACTGCCAAAAAACCGCGTAGCTCACAAACGTGTACTTCAACTAAGAAAGATAGCGCGGTCGGTCGTGGCTAATTCAAACGCTAAGGCGGCCGAGCTAAAAGAGGTAAAGGCAAAACTAGCCATGGCGGTTGCGGAGAATGAGCGACTGGCCGAGCTAGTCAACACAGTCGAAGCTGACAAGCAAAAGGCTTTGGCCAAGAAAAAAGACCGGTATTTGTGCGAGCTGGCTAAGTTCGAAAAGAAAAAGAACGCCGAGATCCAGGAGTGAAAGAAGAAGACAGAAGACGCAGAAGATCGAGGTTACAAGGAGTGGGAAGAAGCCTACGTCTAGTAGTGCGAAGCAGTAAAAGATATTTTCTTCAAATGCGGGTGGAAGGCTACGGCTGCCGCTGCTAAGCTCGGGTGTTTCTTCAGACCGAGCTACATGACCGACTACACCAACGCAGTCCATCAGAAGTTTCTTCAAGAGGGGGAGGAGGAAGAGGAGATCCCTGATCCAGCTAATGCCCCTCCTGTTAATGCTGACCTTGGTCTTCAGCCTTCCCTGCCTGCTCAGGTGGATCCGCTCAGCCAAGCTGTGGCCAGCACAGTTGACGGGGTGCCTGTGTCCGAGCTAACCCAGGAAGCTGCTGCCGAAACCGCCCTGCCTAGCGGTGAAGGCCGGGGTGACCTAGACGCTGACCTTGAGGTCTTGTTCACTTGATCAAGAAACCCCTTTGTTTTCTTTGTTTTATGAAAATGTAATCGGACTATCAATCACACCTCTTGTAATCACCTTTTTAATGAATGAAACACTTTTTTTTGTTTCTGCTCGCATGGTTATTTCCTTTTTCCAGTGTTTTTTAGCATATTCTTGCTCGGTTACTGCACTTTTCCTCTCTATAGTGTTTCATCTTTACTGCAAGCCTAGCTGGCCTAGTTAGCTCAGCCTTACCTTATCCTGCCCATCTTTTTCAGCGGAGATACTTATCTCGGTTGAAGAACAACTTGGGAATCTGCTAAACCTTTGTAACCGAGATTTTTGTTTCGATTTTTATCTCAGATAAAGGAAAACCTTCTTGAGCCTAGATCCTTATCTCGGTTAAAGAAAGAAAAGTGTTGGTTAAACCTGCTAACCTTTTTTAGCCTAGATCCTTATCTCGACTGAAGAATGCACTAAGTGTTGGTCAAACCTTTCAACCTTCCTGAGCCCTAGTCCTTATCTTGGCTTTAGGAAGAAAAAATTGTTGGTTAAACCTGCTGACCTTCTTGTGCCTAGATCCTTACCTCGGCTGAAGAACGAACTAAGTGTTGGTCAAACCTGTCAACCTTCTTGAGCCTCGATTCTTATCTCGGATGGAGAACAACTAAGTGTTGGTCAAACCTACTAACCTTCTTGAGCCTAGATTCTTATCTTGGCTGAAGAAAGAAAAGTGTTAGTCAAACCTGCCAACATTCTTGAGCTTATAACTTTATCTCGGCTGAAGAAAGAAAAAAGTGTTGGTCAAACCTACCAACCTTCTTGAGCCTAGATCCTTATCTCGGCTAAAGAACGGACTAAGTGTTGGTCAAACCTGCCAACCTTCCCAAGCCTTGATCCTTATCTCGGCTTTAGGAATCAAAAAGTGTTGGTCAAACCTGCCAACCTTCTTGAGCCTAGATCCTTATCTTGGCTGAAGGAAGAAAGTGTAGGTCAAACCTGCCAACCTTTTTGGTTGCCCCCAGTCGAGTTATCAACTTTTACAAACAAAGGAACGGATTTTTACCTAAAAAAAGTCTACTTGTTTTATTGAAAAAGAAAAAATTACAAGTGTTTAAGAAAATGCTAAAAATAAAATACTCTTAGATTGGCCGTGTTCCATGGCCATGGAATAGCTCTGCAGTCCACATCTTCTAAGTGATATGCCCATTTTCCAGCCAAACCAATCACTTTATATGGTCCTTTCCAATTAGGTCCTAATTTTTCATCTCCGGGTATCAAGGTGTTTCCCATAACTTTGCGCAGTACCCAATCTCCGATCTTGAATTACCTAGGATGCACCGCTTTATTGTATTTCCTCGACAATTCCTGTTGATACGATGTAATGTGCACCAATGCTCTCTCTCTTCTTTCTTCTGCCAGGTCGAGTTCTAGGGATATGGCCTCGCCATTCAAGTCTGGATCAAAAGTTTCACTTCTGATGGTGGGGAGGCCAATTTCGAGAGGGATTATAACCTCCATACCATAAGCCAAGGAAAAAGGTGTTTCGCCAGTCGATCGCTGAGGTGTAGTTCGCTAAGCCCATAAGACGTGGAGAAGTTCCTCAGACCATTTGCGTTTTGCTTTTTCCAACCTCTTCTTTAGGACATCTAAGACTACTTTGTTGGAAGCTTCAGCCTGACCATTGGCTTGGGGGTATGTCGGCGTAGAGTTGTAGAATTCTATCTTGCATTCTTCGCAAAAACTCTTGAAGATCTTTCTATCAAACTGAGTGTCATTGTCAGATATTAGAGCCCTGGGTATTCCAAACCAGGTTATAATGTTTTGCCAAAAAAACTTCTTGACATCTTTTTCTTTTATGGATGGGAGTGCTTCTGCTTCTACCCATTTTGTGAAATAATCCGTTGTTACGAGAAGGAACTTTCTGTTGCCTTGCGCAATTGGGAGTGGTCCTACTATATCCAGGCCCCACATTGGAAAGGTCCACGGGCTGGTCAAGGGTAGGAGCTCTCTGGCCGGTTGATGTATTTGATGTGCGAACTTCTGACATTTCTCACACTTCTTGACATATTTCTCTGCGTCTGCTTGCATGTACGGCCACCAATACCCTTATGAAATTGCTTAGCAGGCCAGCGATCTTCCCCCTTGGTGGCTTTCGCAAACGCCTTCGTGTATTTTGAACAAAAATGCCTCAACCTTGCTGGGATGGACGCACTTCAAGTAAGGTCTTGTGAATGATTTTTTGTACAATGCAAGTGATGGAGAGAGCCAAAATCGTTGTGACTTTGCTCTAATTTTGTTGGCTTTTTTTTTTTCTTCAGGTAAGATGCCATCTTTTAAAAACACTATGATGGGATCCATCCAGGAAGGGCCTAGATCGGCGCAACATGCTTCGGCTGCTTCCGGCTCTTCAATACTTGGTTTGGGTAAGAAGTCAATTAACAATGAGTGTGGGATAGACGTATCTGCCATTGACGCAAAACCAGCCAGCTCATCTGCTTTACTATTTTTCTCTCGACCGATTTGCTCTGTCCGTACTACTTCAAACTTCATGATCTCCTTTCTGACTAACTCTTGGTGCTTGGCCATTCTATCATCCTTTGCTTCGTAGTTGCCCGAAATTTGGTTAACTACCATTTGGGAGTCACTATATACCATCAGCTCAATGGCCTTCATGTGAAATGCCGACTTCAAACCTGCTAATAATGCTCCATACTCAGCCTTGTTGTTGGATACTGGAAAGCCAAGGTTGATTGTTTGTTCAATAGGCAAGCCTTCTGGTGATATGAGAACTACACCGAGTCCTGTACCATGTCTGTTGGACGTTCCATCAACGAAAAGCTTCCACATCTCTCCTATGAACAACTTCCAGCAAATTGAGGGATTTGATGACGCCTTAGGATTAGGGGCGTTACCACCGATGCTATTTTCTTCAAAGTTGTTGGTCGTCGTTATGATCTGGTCCTCATTGTTTAGGACTAGACTTTCACCCGGGTCTCTGCTTGTCGTACTGTGGGTTACTCATTCTTCCCTTTCTGAAAGACTAAATGGTTGTTATGTAGTTGAGTGCCTTGTTGTGGGGGCTGTGCTATCTCTGCAGCATCTTTCCCCCTTTTCCCGGTTAAGTCGATCGGGCAAACCTGATGATTTCCTGGGGCAAATTCGGCTATGAAGTCTGCTAAAGCTTGTGCTTTTATTGTGGTTCTTGGTCGAAACTTAATGTCAAACTATCCTAACTCCACTGCCCATTTCAAAATTCGTCCAGAAAAATCCGCCCTTTCAAACAAGGCTTTTAATGGGAAAGTTGTTAAAATAATCACAGTATGGGCATGGAAGTAGTGTGACAATTTTCTAGAGGCCTTCATCAAAGCTAAGGCCAACTTCTCCAATGGCAGGTACCTTGTTTCGGCGCCCATCAATGTCTTGCTAACATAAAAGATAGGTAGGTGTTGTATTCCCTCAGCTCGTACCAAAGACTGCGCTAACTGCATGCTGGGAAACCACTAAGTATAAAAAGAGTTCATCTCCTGGTACTGGGGTTACCAACAACGATAGGGAGGCCATGTATTCTTTCAGGTTTTCTAGAGCGCGGTCGCACTCGTCGTCCTACTCAAACTTGGCCTTTAGTGCCTGGAAGAACGGTCGACACCTATCTAACGACCGACTTATGAATCGATTTAGCGCGGCAGCTAGGCCAGTGAGATGCTGCACCTCCTTGATTGTGTTAGGCCACTCAAGATCTTAGATGGCTTTGATCTGAGAGGGATCAGCTTCTATACCCCGGTTGGTCACTAGAAAGCCCAGGAATTTTTCTGACCCCACACCGAATGCGCACTTGGATGCGTTCAGTCGCAACTTGTGGGACTTCAAAATTTGAAACATCTCATCTAGGTCCTTGAGATGGTCCCCCTCATTCTTACTTTTGACCACCATATCATCTTGTAAGCCTCCATTGTTCATCCTAACAATGGTTCAAACATTTTGGTGATCATCCGTTGGAATGTTGCCCTCACATTTTTTAGGCCAAAGAGCATGACCTTGTAACAACATAATCCTCTGGGAGTTGTAAACGATGTGACCTCCTGGTCTAGTTTATACATAGTGATCTGATGGCAACCGCGATATGCATTAAGAAATTTGAGTCAGTTATGCCCTGCAATTAGGTCCACCAGTTGGTCTATTCGTAGTAGAGGAAAGCTGTCTTTCGGGCATGTTTTGTTGACTATTTTGTAGTCCACGCAAACGCATCATTTGCCGTTCTTTTTTGGTACCACTACAGTGTTGGAAATCCACCTAAGATAGTGTACTTCTCTTATTGCCCCTGCTTCTAGCAAGTTTCTTACTTCTTTCACCACTATCTCTGTGTGGTGGAGTGCTGATCGGCAAGTTCGCTGTATAATTAGTCTGGCGATTGGGTGGACATTGAGTCGATGGCAGATGAAGTTGGGGTCAATGTTAGGCATGTCATACGGCATCCAGGAAAGCACTTCGATTTTAGAGGTCGAAAATTCCATGATCTCTGTTCTCTCGGTGCTGGACAAAGACGAGTCGAGCAGAGCAAAAAGAACCTCTCTAGGTTTTTCTCATCTATCTTTACCTCTACCAAGTCTTCTACTACCTTCTGTTCTGCTGTTTTGCCGACGTCTGTGAACAGCTCATTACTTTCTGGTTCTTCTACCATTTACATGAACCCTTTTTCAGTCTGGTTGTCGTTTACTGTAATGAAGCACTGTTTGGACATGATTTGGCCTCCTAAGACTTCTTTAATCATTTCGATTTCGTTGGAGAACCGTAATATCTGGTGGTAGGTTGATGCCACCGCTTGCATGGCATGCAACCATGCTCTTCCTAAGATTATATTGTAAGTGGAAGGGACTTTTAATGCCCAAAATTCCACCTGTTTTGTCATTGTTCCTGCCTTGACTGGTAGAATTATCTTGCCAACCGGCCATTCTGGCATTGAGTTGAAGTCGACTAGGGGAGATGTTGCGGGTGCCAAGTCTGTGCCCTTCAATTTTAGTTGCTTAAAGGTCTCGTAGTACATTATCTCACATGAGCTCCCTTAGTCAATTAGTATTCGCTTGATGTCGAAATTCTTGACGCGCAGAGTAACCACCAGTGCGTCGTTGTGAGAACTTTGTAACCTTGCTAAGTCTTTGTCAAAAAAGGTGATGACGTTCATTGCCTCTGTTTTTCTCCTTTTCATGGTAGGTTGTGCACTTAGCACCTCTCTCATGTGCTCAGCCTTTTTGATCATCCCTGTAAGTTCACATACTTGTTCAGGTTCGATGATCCCATGTATTACATTGATTATGCCTTGGGGCGGACGGTTGACCAGCATCCCATCTAGCCTATTGCAATCCTAGGGGGCTGGCTATGTTCCCCTTTCAATATATTGGTCCAAGTGGCCTGTGGCCACTAACTCCTCCAGATGTTGCCTTAATGGCTTACAATTTTCAGTTCGGTGCCCTTTTTCATCATGGAAGGTGCAACGGTACCTATCATTGTAGCCCCTCTACGCTGCTCCCAACTTGGCTAATCGCCGAACGAAGGGTTCATCGCGTATCTCACTAAGAATCTAGTAGATAGGTTCATTGAATACCATAGTAATGGCAGTGTGGACTCACAACTTCCTTACTTGGGGGTCCTCTCTGTTGGCTCGTCTGCCTCACCCATTTTTGCTCGGTTGTTCTTCTCGCCTGATCGTGTTGACTTTTGCCATAACGTTTTTGTCTGACATTGCCATTGTGCCAACTTTTGCTTTGGTGCGAGCGGCATCTTCTTCTACCCAGATGTGCTGATGCACTCTTTCTATTAGGACCTCAATTGTGAGGGGTGGCGTCATCGTCATTGAATCCCTCAATTTATTACCAACCGACAAACCTCGTTTGTACTGTGCAATAACTAGGTTTGTGGGGAAATCTTCAATCTGATTAAAAGTCTCCCAATACCGGTTATTGTAAGACCTCAATGTTTTCTTTTCGCCCATGTCTATGGAGAGAAGTTGGTCAATGTCCATTGGTGTCTTGGTGTTCATTCTGAATCTGGTCACAAATGCCTCCGCTAGTTACGCCCACGAAGCAATGCTACCTTCTGGCAACCTTTCAAACCATGTCAAGCCCAGGTCACCAAGGCTGGAAGGAAACAAGATACACATTAGAGCCTCGTTTTGCCGATATGCAGCCATAACCTGGCGAAAATGGCTCAGGTGCATGTAGGGGTCTGATTTCACCTCATAAGTAGTGAATTTGGGCTGGTGGAAGCCTAAGGGTAATGGTGTGTTCTCTATCGCCAAAATGAACAACGAGCTCTACAACCTTGCTAACGCTTTGTCTGCTGGTTCGTAGGCAAGGCGTGGTTCTAGCATTCAAACCTCGACACTCCCATGTGTTCTAGGAGCCAACCGTTGCAGCGCTGAGACTCTATAAGGGTCGTGAGCCTGAGTGTCTTCTCTTCTTCAAGCCCTTTCCTCTAGCACTGTAAGCAGGTCTGTCGACCTAGGCAACTCCGTATGCCTAGATGTTGTTTGGTGCGAATGCAAGGGCAGATAACTACTTCCCTCCGTATACGACCTTTCAGTCCTCGTTCTCTCAGACCTAGGGTACCGAGTCCTAAAGGTTCTTGACCGTGTGTCGCCTGTCTTGAGGCTTCTGCTTTCCGTTTGAGAGGCTGTGACTTGTCTATCACGATCTTCTAAGTGGCGACAGTGCGCTCTGCTTTTGCCCGCCTCTTCTTCTGCCACCCATTTGCCCTTCATTTGGCGCTTCATCGTCTCCATGTCAGTCGTTCCATATTAATTCGTCTTGCTTCCTTACACGATCTTCCAGAACCTGAGGATCCATCATCTGCCTCTGCCTATCAGGGCTTTGGGAGCAATGAGGACTTGAGCCTTGTCTTTCTCGTATGTCTCTCCGTGGGTTCCATTGTCGGGGATCTAATTCTGCCATAGGTGGGATAAAAGGTAAACCTTTGCGCCTCCCACCCTCTTCCGGGGTTTGCCCATCAATAGCAGAATGTGGTAAGTCTTCATTGTGAGCCATAGATTTCAACTAAAGAGAAAACTCAATCAAAAGGTTTGTTATTTGTGTGACTTCCCACAGACGGCGCCAATTGTACGAGTACAAAAATAATCTTCTCGTATAATCCTATTAATCAAGTTTGCACTCCTCTAAACGTCATCGCTTTGCCACTTGAAAACACAAACGTGAGCTAGCCGGCTGGGGTGTACCGAAAACCTCTCTGATGCCTAAGTCAACAAATAGACAATGGACACAAAAGCTCTGTGTATTTGAAAGTAAGAACTGTGTATTTGAAAGTAAGAATTGTGATACCTATCCATAGGTCCTGTTATGAGCTTTTGTAAATTTTGGCTGGCACAATCCTAGTAGGACTCTAACTCTATTCAGTAGAGCTCTCCTAGGAATCACACTCCCAAGGATAATATCTATCCTGTTAACACCCTAAATATTGCAAGCTAAGTGAACTAGCTCTTTTACCTCGGTTGGTACTACAATCAACCGAGCTTCCCTGGTTCTGACTTACTTTGGGTAGAGCCGCGGTAGCCATCACAACAAGAGGGCCCAATACCGAACTACGCACAACTCGGCCTTTTTCTTTGCCAACACCTCGGTCTACCCCAGGACTTAGCTCTAGTCAGTGTGGTCAGGACCCTGGAGGCACCGAGGCACCTTTAACTAGCTTAATGCCTAGATGGCCCAGGACCGGGCTATCATAGTTCCAACCTCGGCCCATAGCTCAGTCCAAATATCTAAAACATAGGGGACTTAGCTCGGCCCAATTTATCCACATAAATTACCCTCTCACTTTTGTACAAGCCTAAGGCTTTATTTGTATTAGGCTTCTGAATCATTTTTTATGTACCCAAGCCTTGGCTTGGAAAAATGTAAGCCTTTAGGGCATATGAACATTTATTTAGCTTTCATTCCTTATCACCACTTGTCATACATGCTGTAGATTTAGGATGAACTATTTATAAATGTATATCGCATGTGTCACATTTTGTATATCAATTCTGATTGATGAAAGCTTATCATTTCAATTATGTAATCTGGTATTAGTTGTTTGGAGTTCGATTATTGTAATTATTTCGGGGCGTTACACATCCTATATTCCATTACATTCAAACTAAATCCAAAAAAAAATCATTTCATTAGAACCAAGGGCCTTTTGGACTTTTCACATCAAATTTCCTATAAATACACCACCTCTCCCAACACTTTTGCTCATCTAACACACACACATACACACATATTTCAACATCAAGAGGGAGAGAGGAGAGGAAGAGAGAGCTTTGGTGGTCGAGGAGGAAAACAAAAGGAATTCTTGAGCAAACATTTCACTAGGCATTCACGTAAGCCACAACGCAACCATCTCTTTTATTTTCTCATTCAAATCCATGATCTTAGAGGTCTAATGTATCATTTTTTCAGATGTGTATTCATAGTATTCTTGTGTTTGAATAAAATAATTAGAGTTTTGTTTCCTTCATTACTTGTATTTTCACTTAATGGGAGCAAAACTATATTTTCTACTCACTTGTCACATTATTTCAAAAAGCATGCCTTCATTCTAAAAATTTGAGTTATTTATTTACTATTTAGCATGTTTTCATCATAAAAGAAGCGGAAAATTACTCATGTTTGTCTTCTTTTTCTATTACTTCTCTTATTTCAAGTTTTGTACAAGAAAGACCAGTATTTTCAGTTTACTTTCAAAAATTCTAGAAAATTGTAGCAAAATCCCATTGACCTCATTTTTATATCAAAACTTTCCTTAAAGTGTTAGCTTTCAAGTAAAAATAGTTTTATTGAAAAAGAGTGGTTTAAGAGAAAATCCGATTTTCGTGACAATAGACGAATTTGAACGATGCTGGAATATTTATTTAATAATTAAAAATTTAGGAAAGCTATCCCATTTATGAAAAATGATTTTGAAACTAAATGAAATTCTCTACAAACCCTAGAAAGGCCGAGTTTGGGAAAAATCTAAAAATGCCTCCTTGATTGTGATCTTTAAAGTAAATCGAATTTGGAAATTTATTTTTGTTGATGATTTCTTGTTCTTAATTTCTTGAATGTGTTTTTTATAACTTTTTTAAGCTTTAGTATGGCAAATACATATGTTGTGGCTATATTTCGTTGCAATTGTGCTTTGATGATACTCATACTTGTATAGATTTTATTTTCTCAATAGCTTGGTCTAGTATTGACTTAAATCACCTAACTCAACGGGAAACTAAATGAGGTGGTATTGGGTTTTCGATCATTTGAATAATGATGAGATGATAATGGATTGATAGGATGTGTTCCGTAATTGAAAGTTACGTCTTGCGCAAGTGGTTGATCAAAACCCTTGAATGCACCGATTGAATTCAGACCCTAGGTATTTATGACGGATAAAGTTGGAGGAAGTTATTGGTAAGGCTCTTATTTTTAGCATCTCTTTTCAAGTTCTCAATTGGCTTTACATAGTATGTTGTACGCCTTCAAGGTAAGTCTGTAAAGCAACAAAAGAGGGGGCATACAGAATAATCTGAATCTAATTCTAACGGTTGGGAGGATAAAATCTCTTTGGGGGATTTTTAGTTTACTAACACCTAACTTTATGATCCCTTTGTTTATTGACTTGAATATCATGCTTCAATACTTGTTTGTTATAATTGTGATTGTGTATTGGCTTAGGAAAATGGAACAGGGTATGTGTGCGTTTACTGGGCATTCTAAACTCATGGCGTTTCATGCTAAGTATTGACGAAATTTACGCAGACAAGAACGAAGCAGAAACATTTGAAGACATATTGCTATCCTAGGAGAATTAGGAATTAGTAATCATGTTTTGGGATTGTTAGCATAAAAACTATTGTTGTAATTAAGATATGATCTTGTAACTATTGCGATCCCGGTTTCCCTTCCTTTGATTGTTGTATTCCGGACTTAGGTTCCGTGGAGTTGGTGGTTGTATATTCTATTGTTATCCTTTAATTCCGTGTGTTTGAGTTTTAGGATATATTGGACGGGTTTCGAACAGGTTGGTTGAGCTTTTGTCCCATTCCTTGTTGCCCAGAATTTTGGTGATACGCTCGAGCGGGTCCCTTTGCGCTCGAGCGAAGTTTGATATTTTTGGTTGTACGCTCGAGCGGGTCTTCTTGCGCTCAAGCGGAATTTACACACTCTCAGCATTTCGGGCCTCTGCAAAACTTCTGCAGGTGGTTTTTCACGCTCGAGCGAATTTTCTTACGCTCGAGCGAATTTTCTTACGCTCGAGCGAATTTTCTTACGCTCGAGCGAATTTTCTTACGCTCGAGCGAATTTTCTTACGCTCGAGCGAATTTTCTTACGCTCGAGCGAATTTTCTTACGCTCGAGCGAATTTTCTTACGCTCGAGCGAATTTTCTTACGCTCGAGCGAATTTTCTTACGCTCGAGCGAATTTTCTTACGCTCGAGCGAATTTTCTTACGCTCGAGCGAATTTTCTTACGCTCGAGCGAATTTTCTTACGCTCGAGCGAATTTTCTTACGCTCGAGCGAATTTTCTTACGCTCGAGCGAATTTTCTTACGCTCGAGCGAATTTTCTTACGCTCGAGCGAATTTTCTTACGCTCGAGCGAATTTTCTTACGCTCGAGCGAATTTTCTTACGCTCGAGCGAATTTTCTTACGCTCGAGCGAATTTTCTTACGCTCGAGCGAATTTTCTTACGCTCGAGCGAATTTTCTTACGCTCGAGCGAATTTTCTTACGCTCGAGCGAATTTTCTTACGCTCGAGCGAATTTTCTTACGCTCGAGCGAATTTTCTTACGCTCGAGCGAATTTTCTTACGCTCGAGCGAATTTTCTTACGCTCGAGCGAATTTTCTTACGCTCGAGCGAATTTTCTTACGCTCGAGCGAATTTTCTTACGCTCGAGCGAATTTTCTTACGCTCGAGCGAATTTTCTTACGCTCGAGCGAATTTTCTTACGCTCGAGCGAATTTTCTTACGCTCGAGCGAATTTTCTTACGCTCGAGCGAATTTTCTTACGCTCGAGCGAATTTTCTTACGCTCGAGCGAATTTTCTTACGCTCGAGCGAATTTTCTTACGCTCGAGCGAATTTTCTTACGCTCGAGCGCTTGGCCCTCGAGTGGCTGTTTGAACTCTGTAAAAGTGCTGGATAAGTGTAATCTACGCTCGAGCGGCTCTTCTTTTGCGCTTGAGCGGGTGTATTTTGTTTTTGTGTCTTGGCGCTCGAGCGGGTCTTTTTGTACTCGAGCGGGCTTAGTTTTTGTGTTTGACGCTCGAGCGTCCTATTCGCCGCTCGAGCGGGTCATACGGATATCAGTTGGCAGCTGGGTGATTTTAAATCACTTTTCACATTTTCTTTCTCTCTCTTACTTTTCTAAACCCTATCTTGAGAGCCTCTCTCTCTAAAATACAACTTCTCTCTTGGGATTGATCTAGTTCTTGGGTGTCCCTACCCTCATCTCTTTGTAAGAAAGTTAGAGGGTTGCGTGGGCTTCGTTTTGATCCGAAAATCTTGAGGTTTGGAGCATTTCAAAATTCTTCATCTTCTCCATTTGAGCTCTGAATTTGAGGTATGGATTTCCTTGTTCTTTTACAATGCTTCGTCTATAGATAGACATGTGGTAGTTTTGTATTGCATGAAAATTATATCCATGTTGGATTTGTTTGAAATCATGAGAAGGAACCTAGGGTTGGTGTTTGAAAAATGGTTATGTTATCATTGATGGTTGTTTTGGGCTAATTGGAGTGTATCTCTACTGGGCGTTGGCTCACCCTATATGGGACATCATTTTCAGGTACAGGTAGCATGCCACCTCCAAGGACGTAACTTGGGAGGCTTGAGGCTGTTTGACCTTATTTTGTCGTTCTTTTTGGTTGTATTACATGTATCAAGCCAATGGCTTATTTTGGGTAGAGTTAGTACTCTCCTTTTGTAACCAAGTGTTGACTTGGAAAGTTGTAAGCCTATAGGGCGTTTACTTTTATTGTCAACGTGTAATACATTTTGTAATGAATACTCTGATGGAATGTAATTATGCTTCATTCTCTTATGTTTAAGCATGTCAAGAATGTGTGATTTATGGGTTTATTTTGAGGGCGTTACAGTAACTATTATTTTACTTATATGACTATAATTATCTTTTGTAATCTATTTCGTATTTTTTCGTCAACTTATATAAACATTGTGTTAATACCTTATTAAGATCAGTAAAAAAAAATTAGCTTTGTTATCTAAAGAGATTGGACTTAGAAGGAAGACGATTTTGACTCCTCCGATCTTTCTCATTAGTGACATTTCCTACACTTTCAACCTAGAAAAAGCTTGTATTTACTTGTAAATATATTCTTTGATGTTCTTGATTTTTGCGGCGTCGCAGTTTTACTTAACGAAAATAGGTGAATGGTGTGCATTGAAAAAAACTCAAAAGATTATGTTCAAATTAACAAAATTAAAAACTTATAGTTTATTTTGTTACAAAGATGAAACCCTAAATTTTTTTTTTTTGGTATCTGTTCCAAAAATTTATTTTAAAAGTTAAGAAATACAAGGAATATAAAACTATTGGTAGATTTAGTTGTATTTATGATTTGAAATTTTGAAAAAAAATCTTTAAATATAGAGAGTAAAGTACAAAAAATTAATTTGAGATTTGAAAATATTTAAAATAAAATTCTAAATTTAATTTTAGTATTATGTAAATTAAAATCATAAAAATATTTACTTCAAAATATTAATTAGAGAATTCTTATATTTTTTAATATTTGTTATAGTTAGTTAATAGAGTAGGAAAAATTATATTTTTTTTGTAAAAATAAAATATAAAAAATTTATTTAAAATTATTATTATTATTTTTTTGTGCCGCATTACCTTCACCCCCAAAATCCACCACTACCACCCACCAAGTTCCTTATAGATTTCAAATTTACCACTAGGGGTATAATTTTGGCCCGTGGCTCGCAGGCAACCCGAAGCCCACCCACGACCCGAGGTGGACCCGACCCGTTAAGGCCGAGCCGAAGCCTAGCTCGAGGCCTTGGCCTAGCGCCTGGGCCATTGTTTTGAAGCCCGGCACGGCCCATTGGCCCCGCCTGCTTGGCCCGACCCATTGGCCCGCTCAAAGGCCCGACAAAAGCCCAACCCGAGGCCCGGCCCGCCCGGCCCACTCAATGCCCAATGTTATTTTTAATGAAAAATAATAAAATTTTGGTGAAAAAAATAAAAAAAAATTGTTTAAGCCCGCCTAAAGCCTGAGCCTAGGGGCCTGGCCCATTGGCCCACCCAAAGCCTGAATATCCCTGGGCCTAGGCTTGGGCCTGAGCCTTGTTTTCTGGTCCGTGGGCCGAGCCGAGCCAAAATTACATCCCTATCTACCACCACAACCAAACAATATATAAAAGCTTAAATATTTTTAAAGTCATCCGAAAATAACATTTTAGATATTTTATATTTATATTGAATTTAATAATTAAAATATTATTTTTTTCCTCCAGTTTTACTTAATGAAAATAGGTGAATGATTTAAATTGAAAATAAATTAAAAAATTAAGGTTTAAATTAATAAAATTAAAAATTCACAATTTATTTTATTGCAAGAGTCAAATCTTGAGTTTTTAATTTTTTTTTATTTCTCAAAAAAAAAAAATAGTGATAGATAAAGGGTGGAAGAGAGAGAGAGAAAAAAAAATTAATAATAGCAATAAAAAGAATATAAAGTAGTTATGTTTCTTGTGACATTGTAATTACAAAATTTTATAGACGAGATGTAATTATGTTATATAAAAATTGTAATTACAATTTTTTTAATTTATACAAACTTATTTATCAATTAAATTATGAATATGCATTTGTTGTATAATACTTAAAAAATATATTAATGATAGCACGCAAGCACAAAAAGTTGGAAATATTAAAACTTGCATGATCTTAACCAATTTTTTGGTTCTTTCTATTTAATTTCAAAATAAATTTTTAAACAACTATTTAAAACTATTCATGGGTTTTATACTTATTACAATTAGAATACGAACAATCAAAATAAAATTTAAGTGAAAATTGATTAATAAAATGTATGATTTACTCTTTTTATAATTTTGTTTTATTCCTATTTTAGTTTCAATTAAGGGGTTACTAGTTATATAAACCTGGAGATTTCAGGTAGCCCAAGGACAGGATAAGCATATAAAACTTATGGGGGTAGCGTCTCTCATATTTACATATCAATAGGAGAGAATTTAAGAGGCTCATAGAATGCAACGCATGTTTTATTTTGATAATTCGAACTGTTTATATTTTAGGATTTTATATAAAAAATAAAGATAATCGGACAACGATAACTATATGTTTAAATCAAATTTGTATTATAAAATTTGGATGATCATTTTTAAAATTATATTTTTCATTTATTTATTTATTTTTTTTTAAAAATATGATTCATATGTATAGCTACTAGGCCTAGCCCTGAGATTTTTGATGCCCAAAGCCAATAATCAATTAATAAATATCACTATATTATTTGGGACCTTTCACATTTTTTTCATTCAACGAAAAATTTAGCATATATAGTAAAAGATTAATTCTTCTTGATGATGTAGATTTGTATAAATACCAATATTATAATAGCAATTGAACAAAAGACAAGGTAAATATTTAATTAATTGAATAGAAAAAAAACCTACCTATGTTGTGCTGCTAATTTGAATTCTTGAGAAATTCATTAGTGTTTTATTGTGCAGCTTCTCTTAAATTTTTGAAAAAATTGAATTAAGAATTAGGATTAAGAATTAAATAAGGAGACAGAATGTGCCCTTTTAATTTTGAATGGGCCTTTTAATTTTTTAATGACATTTTGATTTTTTAATGGGTCAATTTATTTTAAGTTAATTTGGACATTTTAAAAAAAAATTTAAACTTAAAACATACCTAATATATTACACTAAACTATAATAGGAGTGACTCATTTTTTGGGTCTATTTGGAAAGGTCCTAAGTCATGGCCTGGTAGGCCTATGCAAAAGGTCAACCTTAATAGCTACCGATATCAAATCATCTTAACTTTTTACATAAATATTATATTTAAAAAACAAAAAAATGAAATGATTCGAATCACACAAATTGATTTCAAAATGAATTCACCGAATCCAAAAGCTCAGCCAAACCCAAATCTGATTTTAGTTTAAAAAATACACAGAAGGGACTAAAACTTTTATAGAATTACTCATCACCAAAATGTGAGATTAGCATATTCCCAACATGGAGATGGGATTCGCAAACTAATTATTAGAGTGGTGTTATTTATTTATTTATTTATGTTGTCATTTCAATTTCACCTCTCAATTTCACTTAAAATAATACGATTCACACCTCACACTCCTCTCTCTCAAAATTTGTAGCCTTCCTGATTGTACATCATTATTTTTAAATTTGGGTAAATAAAAAAAAAAGGCAAAAAAAAAAAAAAAAAAAAAAAAGGGTTAGTTTTTAACTTTTTACTTATTACTTCTCAAATATTTTTATTCAAAAAATAAAATAAAATAAATTTAAAAAGTTAAAAATTCAATTTTTTATCAACTTTTCAAAACTTTACTTAGAGTTCATTTGGAAGTAGGCTGCTTTTTTAACTATTTTAACTTGGGACTTAAAAGTCTCATTTAGGAAGAACTTTTTGACTTTTTATGAGAAAAAAATATAATGACTATAGATTAAATATGATATTTTATCTTATTCAACTAAAAAGCTTATTTTATTTTTTTATAACTAAGGTCTCGTTCGACAAGTGCATTTTTTAGCTAAAAAATCAAAAAGTTACAAAAAAAATCAAAAAATCAACAACTCATATCAAAAAATCAAAGATTCTATTTTTTCTTTACTTTTTGCACATCTTTTCATAAAAAATCAAAAAATCATTCTAAACATACTAATTTTTTTTATATCACATTTTAACTAAAAAACTAAAAAACTACTAAAAAAATATGTTCGCAAACAAGACCTAAGTAAGTGTTTGAATAAACCTAAAAAAGATTAAAAAAATCATTACCAAATTCAAAAAGTTTATACTACCCAAAAAAAAAATTTAACAGAAAACAACAACACTGCGGAAAACAACAACACTGGTCAGAGGTCAAAAATACTGAAATGCCCCTGTTTTTGTCCTTTCCTCGCAACCTCTACAAAAAAACATAAAAAATAAATAATAGTTGATAACACATTGTGTCTGTTTGGCAGAAATTATTTACAGCTTATTTCAGCTTTCAGCTTAATTTAAGTTATTTTGATGTGTTTGGTTTAGCTTATAGCTTATAACTTATAGTTTTGTGGAAGTCAGAAATCAGCTTATTCTTTGAGTGGGGCAGGAGATACTTTAAGAATAAGCTGGAAATCAGCTTAAGCTGAAAGTTATAAACTATAAGCTGTTTAGGCATAAGCTATAAGCACTTTCCCACGGTTCTACTAAACAGGGCTATTATTGCATGCACAAGCCGTACTGGCGCTTCACGCGACGCAGAGTCACAACGAAATAATTATGTACGGCCAAACAGGTCATTTGCATATTTCTTATAATATTATAATACAATTTTTTAATAAAAAATTAAAAAATTAATCTAAATATTCAACTTTTTTTTTTCTAACTTTTTTAATTAAATAATTAAAAAATACACTTAAATAAATAATCCAAACAACTTTTAAAATAGCTCAAAACTCAATCTAACCCATCTTCTCACACGGAGACTTACGTTGGTTTGGTTAGGGAATTTGGGAAGGAATTTAAAAAGAAAAAAAAAGTATGTAAAATTATGTAAAATATAGACATATTTTTTTCACATTTTACCTATCTTGTACTGGCGCTTCACGCGACGCAGAGTCACAACGAAATAATTATGTACGGCCAAACAGGTCATTTGCATATTTCTTATAATATTATAATACAATTTTTTAATAAAAAATTAAAAAATTAATCTAAATATTCAACTTTTTTTTTTCTAACTTTTTTAATTAAATAATTAAAAAATACACTTAAATAAATAATCCAAACAACTTTTAAAATAGCTCAAAACTCAATCTAACCCATCTTCTCACACGCAGACTTACGTTGTGTTTGGTTAGGGAATTTGGGAAGGAATTTGAAAAGAAAAAAAAAAGTATGTAAAATTATGTAAAATATAGACATATTTTTTTCACATTTTATCTATCTTTTTCATTTTTCTTTTCAAATCTCTCTTCAAATCCCTCAACTATACACAGCATTAATGATTTCATCATGTCAACAATACTGATCACGTGGCCCAGTAAAATGCATGGGGCAGGGGACAGGAATCAAGATCCTCTTCTTAAATGGTCTCCTTCACTTTTATTTGCAGAGTTAGGGTTGGTTTGGCACGGGTTTATTGGATTTTTTTGGCTCAATGAGCGATAAAAGACAGAATAAGTTCATGAGCCACAACAAATAAAACATCTCATTCAATCCCATAATTATTACACTTTTCTTTCACAAAAAAATCAAAAAAGTCAAAAAATCAAAAACCCTTCTCAAACTAAGCTTTTGAGCCTAGGCTCATATAGTCAAAAAAAGACAAAAAAGTCAAAAAGCCAACCCACTTCCCAAACAGAGGCTATTGGACCTATTTTTTTGTCCAATTTCAATGATTTAAACTGTTCATATTTTAAGATTTATTAAGTATATCATACCTGTAAAAAATCGAATTGATCGGATATCAAAAAATATATGTTCGAAAAATTATTTATTAAATTTTTTTTAAAAAATAATTTTTAGTTTGATAATTTGAACATGTAATTTTTGATATCTGATTAACTTAATTTTTTACAAATATGATATACTCAATAAATCTTAAAATATGAACGGTCCAGATTATCGAAATTGAGCCCAAAGGAAACCCACTAGCTCTACAAGTAGAGAGTAAAGGAGACAACTCAAGAAGAAGAGGATCTTGATTCAGGGGACACATCCAAGATTTGTATTCCAATTCCTCTACTGCTATCCTTCCAAAACCACCTCTCTCTCTCTCTCTCTCTCTCTCTCTCTCTCACACACACACACAGCTTGAAGTGTATGGCTATTCTACTTCTGATGAGGATGTTGCTATTCCTCATCTCAGTCCTCTTAATAAAATTCATACACTCAATCATATGGGTTCCATTGAAGTTTCAACGACACTTCAGGAAGCAAGGCATAGGGGGGCCTAGCTACCGTCCGATCTTCGGAAACTCGGCCGAGATCAGTCGGCGCATGATTGCCGAAGCCGAATCGAGGCCGATAACTTTCAACCATGACATTGTTCAGAGGGCGATTCCGGACTACTACAACTGGTCAAGGGTTTATGGGAAGACATTTCTGTACTGGTTTGGACCGAAGCCTCGGTTGGCTATAGCCGAACCAGAGATGATTAAGGAGGTGTTGCTGAATAAGAGTGGGTCCTTTGAGAAGCTTGAGTTCAACCCTTTGTCCAAGCTGCTCTTTGGACAAGGACTTGTTGGCTTGACCGGTGACACCTGGGCTGTTCATAGGAGGATTACAAGCCAGGCCTTCAACATGGAGAGAGTTAAGGTCATTCCTCATCTCTCTCTCTCTCTCTCTCTCTCTCTAATAAGTTATGTATGTTTTAATTCTAGTGATTTGGGGGGTGTTTGGGTGGAAAAATTGGAGCTTATCGAATTTATTATGAAGCTCAAGCGCGGTTCGATGAGTAAATGAGTTTGTGTTTGATTTGGCTCGGCTTAGTAGCATTTTTTAAAATATTATTTATATTATTTAATATATTAATAATATATTTATTATATAATTTAAATAAAAATAAATGAATTAAACTTGATGAATTGATCTTATTCAAGTTCGAACTATAGTCCAGTCTGTTGCAATTTATGTTGTTTTTATTTATGTTGATCTTACACCTGTGAACAGTTCAATTTATGTTGTTTTTATTTACAGAAAGAAAAGAAAAAATAAAAGTGTAGATTCTCTCTACTAAAAAGTGAATTGAACGGTGTTCTTTGCACCAGTGAAGTCCATTATGATTCCAAATTAATGTTTCAAATAATTTATTTTTTAAATTACGATTTATAGATATTTGTGTAAAAAAATTCATATGGATATAGTTTATCTTTGTCTCCCAAAAAATATATAGTTTATTTTGTAAATAATATCGTAAATAAATGTTTTAAACTAATACAAGCACAGTTATTATATGAGGCATTTATCAATTAGTCATATTAATTAAACTTATTTATTTACAAGTTCCATTACTATAAAAATAAGAGACTGATAAATTTATCGCTATAAATTTATTCATAAAAACAAAGATATTGATAAATTTATCACTTGATAAATTTATCAATAGAACTTAATGGGTCTTAAGAGTAGGACCTATTGATAATTTTCTGATATTATATTGACTTAATATTTTTCATAAATAATTTAAATATCGTGACATAAAAAAAGGTTCAAATTAGACCTGTAACGGTTCCACGATTAACCGATTGAAAAATATATATAGACAACTACTCTTAGAAAAACTCAAAAATTTTGCTTATAGATTGTGTATTATTAGTTTGTGATTTAAAATTGTGGGTTAAAATCCAACATTAGAGTTTAGTATCTTTTTAGTGAGTCTATAAACCGTCTAAATTCTGGGCCCGTTTCTTGAATTTTTTTTTTCTTGTTAAAATAAACTTTCTTTATTTTCCTGTTTCTCCTATTCATAACAATAACAACCAAAAAAAAAAAAAATATTGCAATTATTTTTATTTTTTAAATATTTTATTTTTAATAAACATTTAAGACATTTTGAATTTTAGAGAATTGTTTTGAAAAAACAAACTATTAATAAAAAATTATGAACGTTTTTAAGACTTTCTTAAGGTTCCGTTTGATTAAAAAGAAAATTTAGTAGACAGTGAAAGTGAAAGAAAATGAAGTGAAAGAAAAGAAATAGAAAAGAAAATATATTTTCTTCCAAACATTTGATTAAGATGAAAATTTTGTAAGAAAAAAATATAAAAATTTAAACAAATTGAGCCCAAGTGTTTGAGGTTTCCTTTTTGGGTAAATTACACTCTGCCCTCTTATGTTTGTTCACTTTCTTACTTTGGCATTAAAGTTTATTTTTTTTCCCACTTTAACTATTTATGTTTTAATTTTTTCTCAGTTTACTCATAAAGTTAATTTATATTCAAAATTAGACCAAAAAAATGTCATAAAAAATGTACATATTATTATATTGGAGTTTAAGTTTATGTTAGAAATTTAAGTTATATATAATAAAATATTTTTGTACCACGTGATTGTTTATGTGTCATTTTTTGTGTAATTTTTAACAGAAATTAAGTAAATTGAGAAAAAAAATTGAATATGAAAGGTCAAAGTAAAAAAAATAAATAAATAAATTTTAAGAGTCAAAGTGGGAATGTAGCTAAACATAAAAGGGGCAAAGTGTAATTTATCATTTTTATGACTTTTTTGTAAGATTATTTTCATTTTTAGTGAACTTTTTTTTAAAAAAAAAAATTCAAAGGACTTCACACTTTTAGATCATACTCAACGAGACGAATAAACAAATTCAAAAATATAAAATTTTTGAAAAAAAAGTTCAAAAAAGAAAAAAATTAGTAAACATTGTTTTTACTTATTTTGGCTTTTCCATTTTTTTTTTACTTTTTATATTTTTCCATACAGTATGGACCAAAAAAATAAAAAATTTAAATCACTAAAGACAAAAAAATTCAAAAATAAAAAATGTGACTTATTTTAGGTTATCTCAACAACTGCGACAACTTAGTTTTTTTAGTGGTTTCTTTTCTCTGGACTTTTTGTGTGGTGAAAAAAGTTAGTTTGTTTAAAATAATTTTTTTAATTGAACAAATAGTTGTAAGAGAAAAGGCATTTGGCGCGGTTCGATGAGTAAATGAGTTTTTGTTTGATTTGGCTCGGCTTAGTAGCATTTTTTAAAATATTATTTATATTATTTAATATATTAATAATATATTTATTATATAATTTAAATAAAAATAAATGAGTTAAACTTGATGAATTGATCTTATTCAAGTTCGAACTATAGTCGAGTCTGTTGCAACTTTACACCTGTGAACAGTTCAATTTATGTTGTTTTTATTTACAGAAAGAAAAGAAAAAATAGAAGTGTAGATTCTCTCTACTAAAAAGTGAATTGAACGGTGTTCTTTGCACCAGTGAAGTCCATTATGATTCCAAATTAATGTTTCAAATAATTTATTTTTTAAATTACGATTTATAGATATTTGTGTAAAAAAAATCATATGGATATAGTTTAGAGATGTGATTGAGATCCCTTCCAATCACCACCCCACAACCCCACACATATGTGGCCTGTGATGATTGGAGAAGGAAAAAAAGAAAAAGAAAAAAGAAAAACTGGCCAATCAGAAAGAGAGTGGGTCAAAGGGGATGGGAGAAAGGGGGTCTGGATCATTTTTTTATAGTTTATCTTTGTCTCCCAAAAAATATAATTATTTTGTAAATAATATCGTAAATAAATGTTTTAAACTAATACAAGCACAGATATTATATGAGGTATTTATCAATTAGTCCTATTAATTAAACTTATTTATTTACAAGTTCCATCACTATAAAAATAAGAGACTGATAAATTTATCGTTATAAATTTATTTATAAAAACAAAGAGATTGATAAATTTATCACTTGATAAATTTATTAATAGGACTTAATGGGTCTTAAGGGTAGGACCAATTGATAATTTTCTGATATTATATCGGCTTAATGTTTTTCATAAATAATTTAAATATCGTGACATAAAAAAAGGTTCAAATTAGACCCGTAACGGGTCTCACGATTATCCGATTGAAAAATATATATAGACAACTACTCTTAGAAAAACTCAAAAACTTTGCTTATAGTTTGTGATTTGAAATTGTGGGTTAAAATCCAACATTAGAGTTTAGTATCTTTTTAGTGAGTCTATAAACCGTCTAAATTCTGGGCCCGTTTCTTGAATTTTTTTTTTTTCTTGTTAAAATAAACTTTCTTTATTTTCCTGTTTCTCCTATTCATAACAATAACAACCAAAAAAAAAAAAAAAATTGCAATTATTTTTATTTTTTAAATATTTTATTTTTAATAAACATTTAAGACATTTTGAATTTTAGAGAATTGTTTTGAAAAAAAAAAACTATTAATAAAAAATTATGAACGTTTTTAAGACTTTCTTAAGGTTTCGTTTGATTAAAAAGAAAATTTAGTAGACAGTGAAAGTGAAAGAAAATGAAGTGAAAGAAAAGAAATAGAAAAGAAAATATATTTTCTTACAAACATTTGATTAAGATGAAAATTTTGTAAGAAAAAAATATAAAAATTTAAACAAATTGAGCCCAAGTGTTTGAGGTTTCCTTTTTGGGTAAATTACACTTTACCCTCTTATGTTTGTTCACTTTCTTACTTTGGCATTAAAGTTTATTTTTTTCCCACTTTAACTATTTATGTTTCAAATTTTTCTCAATTTACTCATAAAGTTAATTTATGTTCAAAATTAGATAAAAAAAATGTCATAATAACTGTCACGTAATATAAAAAATGTACATATTATTATATTAGAGTTTAAGTTTATGTTAGAAATTTAAGTTATATATAATAAAATATTTTTGTACCACGCGACTTTTTATCTGTCATTTTTTGTGTAATTTTTAACAGAAATTAACTTCAAGAGTGAATTGAGAAAAAAAAATTGAATATGAAGGGCCAAAGTAAAAAAATAAAAAAATAAATTTTAACAGTCAAAATGGGAAAGTAGCTAAACATAAAAGGAGCAAAGTGTAATTTATCATTTTTATGACTTTTTTGTAAGATTATTTTCATTTTTAGTGAACTTTTTTTTAAAAAAAAAATTCAAAGAACTTCACACTTTTAGATCATACTCAACGAGACGAATAAACAAGTTCAAAAATCTAAAATTTTTGAAAAAAAAAGTTCAAAAAAGAAAAAATTTAGTAAAATTTTTTTTTACTTATTTTGGCTTTTCCATTTTTTTTTTACTTTTTATATTTTTCCATACAGGATGGACCAAAAAAATAAAAAATTTAAATCACTAAAGACAAAAAAAAAATCAAAAATAAAAAATGTGACTTATTTTAGGTTATCTCAACAACTGCGACAACTTAGTTTTTTTAGTGGTTTCTTTTCTCTGTGGACTTTTTGTGTGGTGAAAAAAGTTAGTTTGTTTAAAATATTTTTTTTAATTGAACAGATAGTTGTAAGAGAAAAGGTATTTGATTAATTTGTATAATTTGATATTATTATTTGCCAAAAAATCACAGACCAAATGAGGCCTTATTATTATTTGTTTTGTAAATACAAAGAAGAAAATAATAATAATAACCAACTAGGTTTCTCGTTGATGCTTTTCATCTAAAAAATAAGGGTAAATCTTGACCTTATGTTTGGTTATTTTCTCATTTTGGATTATGAATTTTTGTTTTTTTTTTTCTACTACTTTGATCATTCATGTTTCAAAATTTTTTCAATTTATTTCTAAAACTAACTTTTATACAAAATTATACAAACATGTTACATTAATTGCCACATGACATAAAAACAATATTATTATATCAGGGTTATGAGTTATAAATAATAAAATATTTCTATGTTACATAATTGTCAATGTGTCATGTTTTTTATAATTTATAACATAAGTTAGTTTTAGAGTAAATTGAAAAAAACTTGAAACATAAAAGGCCAAAGTGGAGCCAAAAAAAACTTTGGACTAAAGTAAAAAAATAATCAAACATAAAAAGGACAAAGTGTAATTTATCCAAAAAAATAATTCTAAAATGCGCTTTTGTGTGTGAGGATATTATGGCAGAAAATATTATGGAAAAAAAAAAAAAAAAAAAAGAATACACTACCATTCGAGTCGGTATAGCTCTGTAAAATTTTTAAAAAATAGAATTAAAAATATTCTAAACAAAAAATGAGAATGCAATTTCTATTTCAAATTTCTTTATTTTAGAGAGAATCCTTGGTAACAAGATAATTTTATTTGTATAAGAATAATTTTGATGTATCATTCATTTACCAGTGACCTTAAGCTCTTTATATATATATATATATATATATATATATAATTTTAGTCTTCTACCGACTGACCAAATATATATGTGCATATAGTGACTGCCATTTTTCTAGTTTAGTTAGAAGACAATAAAAGGACTCTAGAAAATGAAAGTTAAAAAAAAAATAATAATAATAAAAAAAATAACTAGAAGCAGATGGGATGAACTTGAGAGGTAGGCTTGGCTAAACATTTTGCAAAAATATTTTGCCACTAGTCCAATGCAATTCTAATGCAAATTTAACATGTCACGCCCCGGATTTACGAGATCCAGCACACACGAGTAAATCACTTAACGATAAATGATCACTAACAACTCTCATGCAGATGTATGTAATTTAAGCACACACTACATGTGTTATTTTAATTTTATACATTCGTAGATACAACATCTATGCCAAATGGATGCGTTGTAACAAAAACATACAAAGATATTATAAATCAAATTAAAATGCTCAAAGGCTTACATCATATACAATGGGTGTAACCCTTACAAGAATGGCACACGGCTAACAAATACATATATGGCTCTTGGCCGACAAATAAAGAAACCACTTTGTACGGTTCTAAACACAACTTCAATGTCTTAGTCCACATCTGCATAAGTATACCTGAAAAAAATTTCAGCCACGTAGGGTGAGCATAAAACCTAATAGGAAATATTTCAAAAACTAAATATGCTCTACCAGTGTAAATGATCATAAATGCAATACATACGTATATAATATGCTCAATGCATTCTCAAATCCATTTTGTTTCTCAATAAAACCCTTTTTTTCCAGTCTTCCAAACCTTTCGTTTATTTAAAACATTTTCTGAATTCAATACATTAGTTTGATATAAAAATCCATTTCCACAAGTCAATCCAGGTATCTCAATACCAACTACTAATTTCATTGCCAATTCTAATACGAATATATCGTTAACTAACAGCAAATAAATTGCTAAAACTATTTAAAATCATTTCTTTCCGAAACCAAAATGATAATAAATAAAATGGGTAAATCTCCTAAACCAATACAACCTTTTACGAAATTTTTTTAATTGGTCTTTTAGTCTTTTAATGGGTCAATTTATTTTAAGTTAATTTGGGCCTTTTAATTTTTTTTTTGAACTTAAATCATACCTAATATATTACACTAAATTATAATAGAAGGAACTCATTTTTTGGGTCTATTTTGAAATGCCCTAAGTCATAGCCTGGTGGGCCTATGCCCAAGGTCGGTCCTAATAGCTACCGATATCAAATCATCTTGATTTTTTACATAAATATTCTATTTAAAGAGCAAAAAAAAGTAATGATTCGAATCACACAAATTAATTTCAAACTGAATTTATCAAATCTAAACGCTCAGCCAAACCCAAATCTGATTTACTTAAAAAATACACAAAAGGGACTAAAAGTTTTATAGAATTACTAATCTCCAAAATGTGAGATTAGCATATTCCCAATATGGAGGTGGGATTCACAAACTAATTACAACAATGATAGACCCCTATTTTTTAGAGACCCCCACAATCCCCTTTGGATCTCCACCATTGATAGTGTGGGCCCCACACGTACATGAGTAGGTCCCATGCATACATTGATGGTGGAGATTCAAAAAGGATTGTATGGGTCTTCAAAAAATAGAGATCTCAAACATCAATGGTGGAGATTCAAATGGGGTTGTGAGATCTTCACCATTTATAGTGGTGTTATTTTATTTTATTTTTTTTTTGTAATTTCAATTTCACCTTTCAATTTCACTTAAAATGACACGATTCACTCCTCACACTCCTCTCTCTCACATTTTTAGCCTTCTTGATTGTACATCATTATTTTTAGGATAAATTACACTGACACTCCTTGAGGTTTATGTTTATTACAGTTCCCTTCTCACCTTTTGGAAATTACATCTCCCCCCTCTGAGGTTTAAAGTTTCATTACAGATTCCCCGCTCAACCCTTTCAATTTTTTTAAATACCAATTTTACCCTCATTGGGTAAATTACATTGACACCTCTCACATTTTAGAAATTACAATGCCCTCCCTAAGGTTTAAAATAATATTACCAATTGCCCCCTTGGTTAGTATTAGTTGGAAAAAAAATTCATTGAAAAAAAAATTAATTGGAAAAAAATTAATTGAAAAAAAAATTTGTTAGTAAAATTAAATTTTATTTTTAAAAAAACCAATGTAAACTTATTTTTTGAATTTACGTTTTTTCCTCAAATTTATAAACTGAGACAACCATTTATAAACCAAAAAAATCATCAAACAAGTTTTTATGACAATTTTTAAAATTTTTGTAAATATAAATTGAGAACTGAAAACGAAATGGTTACCAAGTAGGTTTCAGATGGTAAAAATGTCGTAAAATTAACAAATAATTAAATTAGTTACCAACATAAGAAATGATTTATCAAAATATTCTTAGGCTATGAATTGCCCCCTTGGTTAGTATTAGTTGGAAAAAAAATTCATTGAAAAAAAAATTAATTGGAAAAAAATTAATTGAAAAAAAATTTGTTAGTAAAATTTTAATTTTTTTTATTTAAAAACCAACGTAAACTTATTTTTTGAATTTACGTTTTTTCCTCAAATTTATAAACTGAGACAACCATTTATAAACCAAAAAAATTATCAAACAAGTTTTTATGACAGTTTTTTAAAATTTTGTAAATATAAATTGAAAAATGAAAACGAAATGGTTA
Organism: Camellia sinensis; assembly: GCF_004153795.1. Taxonomy (NCBI): domain Eukaryota; kingdom Viridiplantae; phylum Streptophyta; class Magnoliopsida; order Ericales; family Theaceae; genus Camellia; species Camellia sinensis. The sequence goes on along the minus strand of NW_021027091.1, from coordinate 1,302,319 downwards.
CCAAGTAAGTTTTAGATGGTAAAAATATCGTAAAATTAACAAATAATTAAATTAGTTACTAACATAAGAAATGATTTATCAAAATATTTTTAGGCTATGTATGGTTTGATTTTTAGAAATTTTTTTTAAAAATTAAAAATTAATTTGGTTAAGAAATGAAAAAATAAAAAAATAATTTTCATTTCGTTTAAAAAATATTTTTTTATTTCTTAACCAAATTAATTTTTAATTTTTTTTAAAAAAATTCTAAAAATCAAACCATACATAGCCTAAGAATTTTTTGATAAGTCATTTTTTACGTTGGTAACTTATTTAATTATTTGTTAATTTTAAGATATTTTTACCATTTGAGACCCTGTTTGGTAACCATTTTGTTTTCAGTTTTCAATTTACATTTACAAAAATTAAAAAAAACTGTCATAAAAGTTTGTTTGATAATTTTTTTGGTTTATAAATGGTTGTCTCAATTTGTAAACTTGAGGAAAAACCGTAAATGCAAAAAATGAGTTTACGTTAGTTTTTAAACAAAAATTTACAAATTTTTCTAACAAAATTATTTTTTCAATTAATTTTTTCCAATTAATATTCATTTTTCAATGAATTTTTTTTCCAACTAATACTAACCGAGGGGGCAATTGGTAATATTACTTTAAACCTTAGGGAGGGGATTGTAAGCTTTCCAAAAGTGGTTTAGGAGATTTCCGTAAGTAAGCTTGTGTCAAAATTAAAGCCTTGGAAGTAAGCTTTCCAATAGTTCTAGCCTCATATCAAGATTCAAAGTATGGAGAGGGAAAATGATAAAAGAGTGAAGACTACTCAATGGCAACTATTTGAATTTGGAGTTTTTGATTCAATCTCACCCGACTACTATGGTAACACCTCAACCAAGGCTCAAATATCAACTAAAAATGTCTAAAATCAAGATAATCAAAGAGTCAAATATAATTCCATTATAACAGGAAGTACAGAGTGCTACATAACATGAGCTCTGTGATCAATATTATTAATTTGATACTGTTTATGATAGGGTTGGGTGTCGGAAATTGTGGCTAGTACCATAAATATGCTCCAAAAGTGGGAGGAAGAAAGAGGATGTAGGGATGAATTCGAGTTAGAGGTGCACAAACAAATTCATAACCTTTCTGCAGACATCTTATCTCGAACGGCTTTTGGGAGCAGTTTTGAAGAGGGCAAGCACATTTTTGAATTACAAGAACGCCAAACAAGTCTAGTGTTAGAGGCTGCAAGGAGTGTCTACATTCCTGGATTCAGGTGACTATTAAGTTGAAACCTTTAATTACTTATCTCCTTACAATTGCCATCAACTTTATTGTTTTGCTATCATAGTTGTTTCACCTAAATTCAGGTTAATCTTCATTATTTTTTAAAGGATTAATTACATACAAGTCCTGTTTGTGAAGCCTTTGCTAGGCTAAGTCTCACGTACTTAACCCGTAAGGGTAGTTTAGTTGGTTGAGGGCAAGGGACCAGGGACTTAGGAATATGCTCCTTACTAGGTCTCAGGTTCGAATCCCACCCCCAGTTGGCTACTGGCGGGCCACTTCGTCTTTGCCCAGTCGATCAGCTTAGGACCCGAGATTAGTCAAGGTGCAACACTTCGAAAGGATACTGGTTCGAACACTTGGTTATAAAAAAATTAAAAAAAAGTCTCACATATTTTTTTTACCCATGCGGTCCTAATTTTTCAACACTATGTACACTACTAGAAAAAGTACTTTTTGCGACTATCACAAACCGTCGCAAATAATAAAAATACAGTCGCAAAAGTCCTTTTGCGACGGCCCGTGCGACTGCAAATGAGAGACGCGAATGTGGGGGTGGCAAATACTTTTTTGCGACGGCAAAGCAGCAGTGGCAAAGCAGCAGTCGCAAATTATTTGCGACCACCTAAACTACTTATGGAAACTGTTATTTTGCCGTCGCAAAAAATAAAGAAAAATTTCTAACAGGTTTTTTGGCAACCATTTTGTTACCGTCGCAAATAGTTTTCAATGACATTTATAAATAGTACAATAATAGCTTGTTAGCAATGAATTTTTAATTGTCGCAAATAATTTTTTATTATAAACATCGTACATCATTTCTTTCGGGTATAAGCACCTAACAAAATTCTTTAAAAAATCTAAATAATATAACCAGATTTACATAATATGTATTTCATAAGTCATGATACAAGCACATGCCTCTACAAACTCATGTAACTAGATTTACATAATATGCCTTTCATATATGAGAATATTAAGTTTATAACTTGCATTCAGGCCATAGGTACAGCTATGTTTAAACCTTCTTCGGCATTGTCTAGTTGTTTTGTCCTTGAATTTTGATGCAATGTAGGTGAACTGCAAACATACATTCCAATAAAAACCATCAATTTCATTCATCAACATTGACCTCTAATCAATCAATACGACAAAAATGAAAATTGATTAGAAAATCTATACTTTTCGATTCCATGAATTAGGTTGAGAATCTTGACACTTACCGAAACTGGGGTGACAAGTAGTTCAATTAGGGAAATTGAAGCATCAACCTTCTCATATGTGTCAGCAGATATATGAATGTATAACTCTGCATAAGCAATAAGAGCTTCATTTTCATCTGATGGTGTAATTTCACCATGGGTATTAATAAGGAAAAGGATGGAAAGTGGTTAATCGAGCTTGGTGAACATTAGGTTGTACCATTATGCAAATCATATGAACAACAGAGTAAACAATTCAGGGTAGATATTTCAGATGTAAGACATATGAAAAGGGAAAAAATATTTAAACGAATATGAGGAAGGGGGGTTGTTAAATGAAGTAGAGGTTTATGTCTGACTATCAAAACAGTGTAAATATTTTTTTTTAAAACAATTACCTTCTCTCCTGTATCTGCTTTGGTACCATAAACTTGAACTTTAGCTCCTGTTTCCTGATTTGAACATTTAAATGAAAGTTAATGAAAAAACTGACAGCATTCAACATAAAATTTCTATTTAGCATACATCAGCCATAGATTAAATCAAAAATCTAAAACAACACAGCATTGAGGCATAATGTCATCATATAAAAATTACCTTCTACAACCATTTTTTAGTATCACTTGCAGAGCCACATATTAGACGAATAAAATTGTACCCTGGATATTCACTGATTTGTAGAGGTAATACACCAATTTTTTTCAAAAGGAACAAAAAGTTCATTTGTTCCACCAAACACTAATCTAGATATCATAATACATCTCAATGGTCTCAACTTAATAGACTATCTCCAATATATTTAGGACTAGTCACCTGAGGAGTACAGATTTGATTTTAGAATCAATATAGCATACATACAAATTTAAGAGAGATCCATAGAAATGTTTATATGAGTGAGGAGTAATTTAAAATCCATGCCAACAAAAAGTCTAGTTGCACATCTCCCCTTCCCACTTTCTTCAAATCCTTGGATCTTCCAATCTAATTTCAATACCCAATCCTCCAATGTAATAATACATTGTTTACCTGTGTATCACAAAAATATATTATATGGAATTCAAATTATGCATTTCCTTAAAACGCAACTATATGAATTGCTAAAGCTATAGTAAACACTCAAAAGAATTGCTAAAGTTATTGGGAGAATATCACAAAAGTGATGAGAAAGAAAAATAATTTCAACGTGATGGAAATACAAATGATTCATGGATTAGATTGTGTAAGTATCATTTTGAAATTATTTTTTCTACCCTCCAATTTTTTGATGTTCTCCCAAAGTTATTCTAGCCATAGGGTGGTTGTACAAGAAATGCTGAAGTTATGTTTGGCTATTACCTACTGTCAAATCATTACATGTAAAATAACTATAATAATAAAAAAAAACTGACTAATAAAACTCTTCGAGAGTCTAGCTAGTCATGTTGCAAAGATTATAATCCCATAAAATTTATCAGACTTGAAAATGCTAATCAAGGCTGACCCTATTCCATTGATTTTCATAAAATCAAGCACACCAGAGATTTTCCCAAAGTAGTAAATATGTATGAAAATGTTACTCATTGTCCTAATTAGATTTGAGATTATAGAATAATAAATACATATAGGTGGTACTGATAAAAACTAAATGAATTCACTACTTTTTAAGGTGCATATATCAGAACTATTGGGCCATAAATGTTCTTCCATACTGGATGAGGGAAGAGAAATAGGGTTACCTCTAATGTGATCAATAAGAGGAACAATCTTTAGGAAGAGGCCAGATAAAAGGCTTTTAGGAGAGCCATGATTTTAAACAATCTATATCCTGCATAGAGATTAACATGTTGCAAAGCCAACCTGTCTATCCAATCTACATCCTGCAAATTCTGATTTATGTTATAATGCCATCTAACCACATGATTTTTTGCATTTTTCCATAGCAACATTCCAATATTTAAAACATATATACATGTAGAAATAGAAAAAAGAGAGAAGAAATACATATAGTGGGTCTCTCATCATTTATATTGATAATATATTTAAATCATTAGTTTAGTTTTTCCAAGAGAAAGAAATACAGTATGATAATTTCAAGCTATAATTGAGAATACATATTCACACACACCCCGTTGAGAATTAATGAAAAGCCGTAAAGCCGTACCTAAGAGCTCACTTCTTGTGTAGCTTCATCATGGACCTTAGAATGCGATTTGCCAGATTCAGCAGACTTCGATTCTCCATTGTCATTCTAATAAGCACAAAACTTAGTGAAACTTAATAGCATTCAAGAAGTGAAATGAAGTAACAAGCTGGACAACGCTGGTATAAAATGATGATAGAAGTATTACAGCTCTAATTTCTAATTGTTTGACGAAATACATAAAAATAATCTGTGGCCAACAAAAGTCTAATAACATCCACTATAATAGTCTCACTTTATGGTCAAATAAGATGTCAACCAATTAAATTTAATACAAATTGATACATCTACATGGAGGCGTGACGACTAAACAAATTTCATTTCGTTGTCATAATTATTAGCCCTATTAGAACAGCAGAATGAAGAATCATGAATGAAATCTCATTAGGAGGAACAAGATGTCATTATACATAGGTGCCATGTTCAAGTGTTCAAACAAGACAAAAGTTCTGCCCTATAGGAGAAAGGCATTCTTTGCATATGAAAGTTCAAACAAAGCATTGCCACAAACATATGATATAAATCATCATTTGCTTATATATAATTAATATAAAAAAAAAAATCAAAAGGTATCCAAAAATAATATGCAACATGAAAAAGAGCATGATGAACATCTTATGATCCCCAGTCTGATCAGGTGTATAATCCCATTCTCCTCTGCCAATAAAATCACACTAAAAATAATAGAACCTTAAATATGTTCAAAACACAAATAAAAGACCCTAATTAGATATCCAAAACACAAAACAACACACTAATTCAACATAAACAATAAAATCACACTAAAAATAATAGAACCTTAAATATGTTCAAAACACAAATAAAAGACCCTAATTAGATATCCAAAACACAAAACAACACACTAATTCAACATAAACAATAAACAATTCAAGATAATCAAACACACAGAGGCCTAATTTATACTAAATTGAAGAAAAGAAACAAAAATGGAATGGCCAAAATTAAATTGAAGGATACAAGCATTAATGAAATAAATGAACATAAAATTAAATTAAAATTATAAATTAGACTGTGTAAAAAATTACAAATTCACATTTTTGGGAGAAGCAAAAGGAGCCTTTGTTTGTATCTGTTTCTGTATCTGTATCTATATCAGTGAGTCTGAAATTTTTTAAGAAAGATAAGATTAAGAAGGAAAATGAGAAAGAGAGATGATGATGAACCTATTATTACCTCTGATGAAGGATTGAGCAGTGTTAACTCTCATCAAAGACCTCGTGCAAAACGAATGAGAGAAAAATCCACGAAACATCAATCAACAAACCCTAACTCACTCTTCTATTACTTCATCTTCTATCAATTTGTAACACACTCAAAAATCTCCAAAGTCATCTACTTAAAATCAACAGTGATTCAATACTTAATTCACACACACAGATATACACATTTCGAGAGTATAGATTTGAAGCAAAATTGCAAACCAGAGAGACATGAGATTGTCAGAGTCGAAGAGTTCAAGATCTTGAGGAAGTTGAGGACGGCTACTTTGATTCTTTCTTAGACCTCAATAGAATAAATTCAATTTCAATTTTGAAATTCACATATACATAATTGAAATATCTAAAAATTCCCTAGATATTGATTTGTGATTATGTATCGATTTTAAACAGTAAATAATAATCCCAATCAAACAATCAAGACAAATCGACACAACGATTTTACTTGAAAAAACCACAATTGGAGCGCCTCCAATTGTGATAAAAAAAATCACGAGAAAAAGTCACAAAATAATCTACTAAGAAGACGTAAAGGAATTACACAAGTGTACTCTCACTTACCTAGCGAATCCACGCCCGAATCGAACCGACCCCTATGTGCGTCTTCCATCACAGTCTTCCCCTCAGAATTGTCTTGTACAACGTTGAATCCACAACGCCGATGTCGAATCCATGACGATAAGCCACTCTAGAATCCACCAAAACTTCAAGCCCAAATTTCCCAAAATCTACCGACGAACAACTCTCTCTTTTGTATTGAATAAATAAAACAAACAAATCCTTTGATATGATCTCCTCAATTCGTGATTAATCTCTCACAGATATCAAAGGAAAACAAGCAAAGAAGCTCCAGATAAAAACCCTAATACCCAAGAACAAGATTTGGAAGTTGTACCCTAAAATCGGACTGAAACACATATTTATAAAAAACAGATCCGCGATCTTCACTCGAGTGCAGAAATGGCAGCTCGAGCCGAAAAAAAACAACTCTCAGTACTTTTGAAGGTGAGTGAAACTTCTGAAAGGTCGCGATCTTTGTTCGAGCGCAGGAATGGTCCCTTGAGCGGATAAACAATTTTGACTGCAATTTTGCCTTTTGCTTCGGCGGCGCTACCCCTCGACCCTACCTGGGCGTTGTCCCCTGGATCCCCGCGAGCTGATCAGTTAGCTTGATCCCCGACATAGTCAGCGAAGTGGCAAACATGATAGGATTAAGCTCACAAACTCCTCTACATAGGCACAATTCGGATTGAACTCGCATCTAAAACTCATAACCTCACTGAAATAAAAGACCGAATAAAATTACAACTGAAAGAAGTTTTGTCAAACGAGATTACCAAGAATAAAAACCTGACAATAATATATGAGGTACATATACAGGAGAGAAAATCAAATTCATAAATATTTCGGATCTACTCCTGTTGCTTCTCCAAAGGCTAACCTTACAATTCAAATCATAATCAATTAACATCACAAAGATTATGAAACATGCAAGGAACTTTGAAAATCTTTAATCACAGAGAAAATCAAATTCAAATCTAACTTGTAATGAAAAGCACTATATAGATTGAAATTGTAATCAACATATACAAATTATAATGAAATCAAAACATACATTCATGTTGTATACTGTATTGAAATCAGAAAGTTTAGTAGAACGGAAACTATAATTGATTCTTTGCAAATTATACTCGAATTAGAAGAAGAATGAAAGAGAGAAGGGGAAAACCTTGCCCAAATCCACTGGTCTCAGAGAATCTCTCAATAAAACACAATCTAAAGGAATTCAATTGCAATCCACAGCAACAACTATAGGTATATCAATGAAATTAATCAAAGGTCCACAATTCTATATGTATCACCATTGACCTATATATGAAGCAATTTTTGCATATGTTGATGCTCAGAAATCACAATAAAAATTATCAAGAATTGAAATATAAATATGGCCTAAATGAACAACAATTGAAATATAAGAAGTAGATAGAAAGAGAAAACACAATGATCGAAGAGAAGAAGAGAGTGCGAACAGAGCGATTCTCTCCTGGAATTGAAACTACATGAAATGAAATATTGAAAAACAAAAATCATGTACCTTTGAAGAAATCGTGAAGAGCAGAATTCCAAATGATATTGAAGGTATCGATCATAAGAAGAAATCGCAAAGAACATAAATTGAAGAACAAAAATCGCGAAGGGCAGATGAATGTATCGATCCAAACGCTAGCAAATATATATATAGAGAAAGAGTATGCGAGAAAGAGAGAGATAGAGAGAGAAAGAGAGAGAGGGATTGAGAGAGAGAGATATTGACAAATCGAGAGAGAGAGTGATTCATACTGGTGTTTGGCGAGCAATAGAAAGAGAGCGATGTTGAGAGTTTGAGCAAGGCTGACTAGAGCAAATATAAATAAAAGAAAATAAGAGAAATAAAGTGCACACATAAACTAGACTTGGAAAGTAGTATTTTTTTGCTACGGTTAAATAGAAAGTTGCAAAAAAATTGACGCAAAAAGCCAATTTTCTAGTAGTGATAATTGGTAGACTCTTTTACCTTTTTAAGCAAGTTTTGTTGTCCACGCCTCCTCTTGTGGATGTGTGCATGGTTGACACATGTGTCAACCATATATTTTTTAATATATATTTTTACTTTTAAAATATTATAATTTCTATTTTATACATTCATTTTTTTTTAAAATTTATAATTTTTGAATCCACCTTACCGAAATTTAAAAAAAGAAAAAAAAGATCAATATTAAATATAAAAAATAAATAGTAAGTTTTTTGGTAAAGCAACTATATGGAGTACTGAAAATTACTAAGAAATTTCAACTTGTGAAAGTGTGAAATTTTGTACAAATTGAAAATTTTGTCATTTCTATTCAGTTTTTTGTAGAATTTTTTAGTTTGCTCTAGTGTGTTAAGAGAGAGAGAAATCGTGAAATTTGTAATTTTTTATTTGAATAAAATTGATTAATTTCTCAATTTCATTCAATCATAATGAATTATAATCATTACTACTTTTAGATATAACCAAACATCGTAATAGGATGTAAACAACTTTAAGTTAATAATTTGTTAGTCTCACCGTTACATTGACTCATAATCAACTACCGTAATAGTTCTGGCTAATACCAATTTCAATAATAATGATGCCACATTTATCATATTTTTATACCATTATTATACATAAGGGTAACTTACACTGACACCCCTTGATATTTATATTTATTACAGTTCCCCCTTCATCTTTTAAAAATTACATCTCCTTCCCTGAGGTTTAAAGTTTCATTACAGATTCTTCCCTCAGTAATTTAATTTTTTTAAATACTAATTTTGCCCTCACTGGGTAAATTACATTGACACCCTTCACATTTTAGAAATTACAATCCCCTCCCTAACGTTTAAAGTAGCATTACCAATTGCCCCACCAGTTAGTATTAGTTGGAAAAAAGATTCACTAAAAAAAAAAAATTAATTGGAAAAGAAATTATTTGAAAAAAAAATTTGTTTGTAAAATTTTTAAATTTCTGTTTAAAATCAATATAAACTCATTTTTTGAATTTACGTTTTTTCCTAAAATTTACAAACTGAGACAACCATTTATAAACCAAAAAAATTATCAAACAAGTTTTTATGACAATTTTTAAAATTTTTGTAAATATAAATTGAAAATTGAAAACGAAATGATTACCAAATAGGTTTCAGATGGTAAAAATGTCGTAAAATTAACAAATAGTTAAATAAGTTACCAACGTAAGAAATGACTTATCAAAAGATTCTTAGGCTATGCATGGTTTGATTTTTAGAAAATAAAAAATTAATTTGATTAAGAAATAAAAAAATAATTATCATTTTTATATAATATTTATCTTTTGAGTGGCTAGAAATAATTTTTTACAAATTAAATTGAAACAGCCATACGTATGTATATAACTTGCCCAAAAGTTAAAATCACAATTATTTTTTATCCTTAAATGATAATTATTTTTTGTTTTTTATTTCTTAACTAAATTAATTTTTATTTTTTTAATTTTTTTTTTCCAAAAATCAAACCATACATTGCTTAAGAATCTTTTGATAGGTCATTTTTTACGTTGGTAACTTATTTAATTATTTGATAATTTTACGACATTTTTATCATCTGAGACCTGTTTGGTAGCTATTTCGTTTTCAGTTTTCAATTTATAATTACAAAAATTTAAAAACTGTCATAAAAACTTGTTTGATACTTTTTTTTGGTTTATAAATTGTTGTCTCAGTTTGTAAATTTGAGGAAAAAATGTAAATTCAAAAAATGAATTTACGTTGGTTTTTAAAAAGAAATTTTAAAATTTTACTAACAAATTTTTTTGAGATTTTTATTGATAAGTCTAATTTAGAAGTGTTTTAATCCAAGAAGTCCATGAAGGAATTTTTTAAACCATTTAGTCCCATGTATGTATTGTTTTATTCCATAAAGTCCATTTTCTTGATTTACACTATTTTCTTGGACACTTATACCCTTATATTCAATTTTGATACCTTTATAAATATTTTTTGAACGATTAGCAATTTAATGATGTGAATATTCATATTTTAAAATTCACATTGGTAGGAATGTAAAATTCGCCCGTGGGCAGCCCGAAACCCGCCTGTGAGCCGGGGCGGGCCCGGCCCGTTGACAATGTGAATATTCACATTGACATATTAATAGGAGTGTAAAACTGGCCCGCGTCCCGTGGCGGTGCGAAACCCACTCGCGGCCCGGGACGGGCCCGATCCGGCCCATTGACAATGTGAATATTCACATTGACATGTTAACATTCACATTGATACGAGTATAAAATTGGCCCGCAGCTCGGAGAGGGTCCGGTCCGGCCCGGCCCGTTGACAATGTGAATATTCACATTGATATGTTAACATTCATATTGATAGGAGTGTAAAATTAGCCCGCGTCTTGTGGGCAGCACGAAGCCTGACCGAAGCCCGAGGCGGGCTTGGCCTGACCCGTGACTATGTGAATATTCACATTGACATGTTAACATTCACATTGATACGAGTGTAAAATTAGCCCGCGCCCCGTGACTGCCCGAAACCCGCCCACGGCCCGTGGGTGGCCAGGGGGGGCCCGGCCCGGCCTGTTGACAATGTGAATATTCACATTGACATGTTAACATTCACATTGATAAGAGTGTAAAATTGGCCCGTGACCCGTGGGCAGCCCGAAGCCCGACCACGAGTCGGGGTGGGCTAGGCCCGTTGGCAATGTAAATATTCACATTGACATGTTAACATTCACATTGATAGGAGTGTAAAATTGGCCCGCAGCCCGTGTGCGGTCCGAAGCCAGATCGCAGCCCGAGGCGGGCTTGGCTCGGCCCGTGACAATGTAAATATTCACATTGACATGTTAACATTAACATTGATAGGAGTGTAAAATTTGTTTGCTGCCCGAAGCTTGCCCGCGGCCCGAGGTAGGCCCGGACCCAAACCCGGGCCCCCCGGGCCGCCTATGGGACGCAAGTCAATTTTACACTCTTATCGATGTGAATGTTAACATCTCAATGTGAATATTCACATTGTCAACATGCCGGGTCGGGCCCGCATCAAGTCGCCCACGGGTAGTGGGCGGGTTTCGGGCAGCCACGGGGCACGGGTTAATGTTACACTCTTATCAATGTGAATGTTAACATGTCAATGTGAATATTCACGTTGTCAAGTTAACATTCACATTGACAAGAGTATAAAACTAGACAGCAGCCCAGGGCGGGCCCGACTCGGCCCGGCCCGGCCCGTTGACATGTTAACATTTACATTGATAGGAGTGTAAAATTCATAAATACTTACATCTACTCTGTGACGAAACAATGAACTAGTCAGTAATCATGCATGATCCTAGTTTAAAAATGGCTAATGCATCGCATACAAAATGTCATTAGAATAGGCTCGGCTAATCTAAGGATGACATGTGAAATACAGTAATTTTGATGCAAGTATTCAAGTTTGGAATTCGAAATACTATGCAGTTAGCATGATGCGCCGAGCCTGGTGCATGCAAGACTGATGAATGATGCACGCACGCACAGCATAAGGTATGCTAAATTAAACGTGCCTTAACACTAACCATCAAAGCAGGTAAGTGAAAGGGAGAAAGAAGTGGGGGTTGGAAGACATGCACACACGCACCCACACTTATTACAAATTTGCCCTCGCTCGGAGGGACCAAAAGAATAATACAATTTAATTAACCTACAAGCTAATTAAATA